>JBBMOE010000020.1:0-12019 GCA_037975065.1 Chaetodon trifasciatus | reverse complement strand
TATATATATATATATATATATATATATATATAGTACAACATCTAACTGAATGCCACTTTCAAAGTAAAAAGGACTAAAAAGGACTTTGTTGTTTCCTTGAGACACTAATAAAATAAAAAGTACTCTAAATCTAAATCTATTGTAAATTCTACTCAGTGTATGCACTGGTGTCTACTGCAGTCACATGAAATGCCCAAAAAGTGACAGTAAGAGCAGATGACTTAAAAGCAATTCAATTTCTAAGCTCTGAATGTCTTCACTTCTCTTACTTTGAATTAGTTAACTTCTCAGGGACATCAAATGGACAAGACAAGAACATTGGTAAAGGAACATAGGTTGCTTTAAATGTGGTAAAATACTGAAACAGCATGGAAATGGCAGCAAGGTTAAGAATTTCAGATTCTCATGTTGTTCCCAACATCCCACTTTCTAATACAGCATACATCATGTTTGCTTGGTGTGAACAGAGAACATGTTGGTCTCAATGTTCAGCTATCTGCAACAAGAACAACAGAGCAAAAATTACAGACAATATCAGGAAAACTAATGTTGTTTTCACACAGCCATCCCCAAAGAAAAAAAAAGTCCTTCCTTCCAGTATAAATGAGCATTATTGTAGCACCAAGAAAAGCCTGACAGAGAAAGCAGCCATAAAGTTAAAGCTACTTAAAACACACACAGTGGAATGTGGACTCACTGACAACTTTGTGTTGGTTTGGAAAACTACACGGGTGTGTCTTGTGTACTGTGGAGAGGTGTGGGCTTTGTTTTCTGTGTATCCTTTTCTTGGCAGAGGCTGGGCGTGGTTCTCCAGGTGGCTTGGGAACTGGCTCCAACACAGCTGGGATTCATCACAATCAAACATGGCATAAAAACTGGACTGCAGAGGACTTGATGTCAGATTGTTTCTGATGCTTAGTGGTATTGTTGGCTGTTTATCAGTGTTATCTAAGAGTGTAAGTAAATCTTGAATTTTTTGTCTCTTGTGTCTTTTTCGTTTTTGCTCATTGAGTTCTCCTGGATCAATCTCCAGCTCCAGCATCTCTGCCACCACACCACCCAGCATCTTGCCTCCACCTGCCTAAAGCCCTCAACCATCACCACCTAGTGGCATCACCACATGCCCTCAATGCAAGTACTCACACCACCTGAGCTCTGTGCGTATCTCTGAACTGCTCTCCACCTCTGTACCTAGTGTCTCACTTGCTGTTCTCAGAACTTCCCATCTGTGAGTTTTGTGTGTACCTGTAACTGTGATTTTTGATCTAACCATATGCTCTCGTTAATAATTATCAGTTATTTTTCTTGTGGTTTTAAGTGACCAATTGTAATTATTCAATACTTGAAAAACTGACATTTCCATCAGCCTCAACTGTAAAATTAGCAAATGTTGCTAGCACACAAAACTGAGATGGTCAAGATGGTAAACATATTAGCTTAGCATCAACATATTAGCCTTGTCACTGAGCATGCTGACACAAGCATTTGCTTCAAAGTCCAACTGTGTCTTCGTACAGCACCATTAAAATCTCTGCAAAGAGAAAACACCTTCATGTTTGAATCTCCAAACAGATGGTGAGCACACCAAATAGTATGAAATGAATCAAATTACATGGGTTCCTGTGTGACAGGCTGGATTAATTTCATTATAGTACACACACACAGAATGTGATATCAAACCAAAGCGGTTTGGCTTCATCTCTTCCTGTTAAATTTCATCAATTTTACACATCCAAGTCAGTTTACAGGGAGGATAAAATATGCTCCGCAATTGCAAGTTTTTAGATTGCAACAACAATATGGAGATTAGCGGAGCAATTAAGCTGAGCAATTAGCAGAATGCAGTAACAAAGCAGCAACTGACAGATGCTATGAAATGTAACAACTGCAAGAGCAGCATAATATGCCACTGTCAGCAATGACTAAACGCTACATTAGAGAACCTTTGTAGCCTGCAATCACCAAAACATGTATGATGTTGGCAAGATCTGAGTAAATGTAATGATCAGGATGGAGACTGTAATGTAGAGATTGTCTTTACCAGAAATAACAAATAGAAAGAGACAGCGAGCAGCAAGCTAGCAGAAAACCAAACATCATCAATCAAATATACAAATAAGAGCAATTGCTGAAGCGACGGATGTGTAATATTTGGCAGAATACAATGAATAGCATTTAGAAAACAGTGACAGAAGAATTAACAGATGTAATGAGCATGAAGCAAATGAAGCAGAATGCGATTAATATGAATTAATTACCAGCGGTGTTATATGCCCACTGGGGTACCTGCTGGGCCCACAGTGACCAGATGCATGTGATATGTCTGGCAATAATCTGAATTAAATTTTCCCACCTGTGAGACTCTGAGGCGTGGAGGCCAGAGCATGACGGATGTAAAACACTGCTGAACAAGAAAGCAGGCTGCCACCAAGCATGACAACGATGAGGGATGCTGACCATGGAATTAGCCAGAGACTGTATGGCAGCCATCAGTGTGCTGACTGAAGTGTCCTGGAACAGCACATGAAATGTATGTGGGCAGGAGAGAACAGACAGTTCTCCTCTTAGGCTGAGGAGTTGGACAAACGCTTGCTACTGAATGAGAACTTAAAAAAAGGCAATATGAATGCTTGACATTTGTGATGATTCGCACTGAAATGAAGGTGCACATAACAGCAACATGAACAGAACTACAGCAGAGAGAGAGAGAATCAAATTTAAAAAGACAGCAGCAAGATGATGGGCTCACAGTGGTGTGTCGCTGTGCTGCTGGGTGCATTATTTCCACTTGCCCTGTTGTGCGTGTGACTACATTGTAGTGACTACATTTGGATATTCCACTTTCCTCTTTGCATTTGCATTCTAAAGTGGTTATTGGCCTTTTGTTTTGCCATGCTTGTAATTTATGTTTTGTTTTTATTTTCATATAAATGTCAAACGTTGGGAAGTAGAGGAGAAAAAATGGGGACAGATAGAGAAACTCTCATGAAACTGATTTGCAGTTCCTCTGATGTTCGTCTGGAGACCAACAGTGAGAAACAGCCTGTAGGATCAGTCCCTCTGAAACACCAGAATGCACTGTGTATGGGGGAAAAAGCAACACACACACACACCTCATTCAGTTTGAGGCACCATATCAGAAATTCACCAAGGATGTGTGCGCGTGCTATCTTTGTATGGACCTATTTTAGACCCTGGGCGTGAGGATATTTTTGGAAAGTAAGGACATTTTGTTTGGATCTCACTGATTTGAAGTCTCTGCTTTTTGTCTTTACCCATTTTCACTCTGATGAATACACAGTTGTGCACAATTAAAGGCTATTAAAGTCAATCAGTGTCGTACAGTCCCTTTTTCCCTTTACTGCCCTCATGTGCCTGATTCAGCTGCACATTACTTGTTAAAATGCACTGAGAAGCCTCCTTCATGTGTTGCATATGAATGCTCATCAAATAATAAATGAAAGAGGGATTGAATGAGATGAGAGTGACATGAAATGGCGTGACTCTCAAGTAAATTCTACTGTTGTATAAATAGAAATATGGAACCAGCTCTCACAGATTGGGCATGAGATGCTGGTTGGATTGCAGGACTGAGGGAAACTGCAGAGCTTTCACAATAATCAGGCAATTTGACATGAAAACAATGAAACCACACACATAAGCACTTTGAAATAATTTACCTCAATACTGTGCCAAGTGATTTTTCTTAAAGCTTTGTTGTCACATTGCTGTTTTGTAACCAATGAAAGGATGCCAAGAAGAGGAGATTTAATATAATGATCCAGCATTACATTTTACTGCAGTGTTTCTTTGTGGTTCAGCTTTGATCTTTTTGCCACAGATGTGTGTGTATGCAATGTTACAATGTGATGATGAGAAGTGAAATTTCAGGTATGTTCAGTTTCAAATCAATGATGAATTTTATTGAGTTTTGGGCTTGTTTGAAACCTCTTTGATCCTTCATGTTTCTTGTCCTAGAGGACTTGGTTGCATCTGCACTGCATCTCCAGAGCTCAGCACTGGAGTTAGATTACAGTTTTTCTCAGTCGCTTTGGTACATTTCTCAGATCAGAATTGAAATTCTCAAAACTACTTGTTCAATCTTCACATCATTGTGTCACTTGTGCACATTAAAAGAGCAGTTTCTCATTACTTTGAACAAGTTCTAAATGCTTTGGTACATCCATGCAAATGATTCTGTACAATTCTCTGCTGTTTCCTACATTATCAATTGCTTATGTCATGTTGATCAAAATGTATTATAATGGTCTCTGTTGAATAGTCTCACCCCCCACAACATTTACGTATTAGTTCATCGCATAAGTCTTTACATGCAAAATGGTTGAACAAGTTGTCATGATATGTCAAGCATATTTCTATACTTTTCCATTAGACTTTTTTCTAAATCTGTCCTGAATTGATAAATTGCTCCCAGGTGAATCTTGACTGTCTCTAATGAAAGGAAATGTGTGTAGCATTACATAGATCAACCAATGATCAACCAGTTTTCTGAAATAGCTCAAAGGTGCATCTTATAAACCATCAACTGGCAAGTATATATTTAGCTGGAGCACAACACAATGTTACAATGTCTGACAATGGAAGGACAAGGAATTGGACGGGTCAACAACCAGAGAGAAGAAGAAGAGGAAGAGGAGTGAGGCTGCGTGGTGGAGAAGTTGGGAGGCAAAACAGAGGAAGAGGCAGAAGAGGCTGAGGACATATGCGCGGGACGGGGTGGGAACATAACCATGGGTGCTGCTATCTCTGAGAATGGTGTGCTAACACATATTCCCAATATTGGGTCATACAATACAGAGCGTCTTGTCACCTTTTTAGAAACTCTCTACAGGGATCTCATCCCTGAACAAGAGAGGGTCAGAGTGGAGATGACTTGCAAAAGTATGTGATGTGACAATGTCAGTTTCCATCGCTCCAACATCATCAGGCAATGGATTGCGACCCACAACAGGACGCTGCTGGAGTTCCTCTCACCCTACTCCCCATTCCTTAACCTCATTAAGGAATTTTTCTCAGCATGGAGATGGAGAGTATATGATCGCCAGCCACATACACAGATGACCTCTCTGGCTCCCATGGATGCAGCGTGTGAAGACATCACAGCAGATGCCTGCAGAGGCTGGATAAGACACTCCAAATGATTCTTTCCATGCTGCATCGCAAGAGAAGATATTCGTTGTGATGTGGATGAGAATTTGTTGTCCAGCAGGCAGGAACGTCAGGAGGTATGGGAAGACTGCACTGTAATTCCTACAGCACTGCATGTACAGTTTTCCCTAAGGAGATTTCTACTTTTCTACTTTTGTTTTTTTGTTTTTTTCTTTGTGCTATGCAGTGCTGTCTTTTCATTTCTGTATCGCAATGACATAGTCTGTCAACAAATTACAGTACAAACAGTAAAAGCATAAATGTGAATCTTGTCCAGTCTCTTGCAATCAATCTCGCACATACACTGAGGTGTAACTTACAATTTACAATAATTGTCATCAAAACTTTAGCCATAGTTTACATCAGAACATCCCTCTAGAGTACACTGTTATATTGACAACATGGCTAAGCAATTTGACTGTCTTATCCATACACATTGACACCAGGACTTGTCATTCTGATGGCACTGACATGTTCATTGACACAGATATTTAATTTTGAGATGAACTAAGGATTTGAGCAAGTAACTGCCTTTTGCAGGTAATCCATGGTGTTTTGCTATATGTTCCAATTGTTTTGAGAAACGCACTTACTGTTTTGCAAATGTCGAGGATGATTCGAGAAATGTACCAAAGGGACTGAGAAAAACTGTAATAGTTTGGGAGGGTGTGGATTAAGAAAACTACCTCAAACTGGGCCCTGCATAAAGTTTTTAGGGTGATTTTTTTTGCCCTGCAAGAGATGTTCTACATTTCTTTGAAGTGAGTGGGAGAAATCCCCTCTCTACAGAGTAACACCCTCTTAGAAGTTTTTTTTTTTTTTTTTTTTTTTTTTATTGTCACATACAATCATACTCTGCTTCTTTAATGAGATTCATGTGGTGAGACGGTTGAATCTCCAGCAGTCTTTTCTTTCACTACACTTTCCTGCAAAGGCCTCCAGATGCACTGAGAGGAAAGAAAGGGATGATTGCATTGTAGGAAAGAGTTGGTATTGCAATGGCATGATGGAATCAAATTTAAGCCTTGTGTCAAGGCCTTGCCATCTGTCACATAATCACTTTCCTAGAGGCTGGTGAGGACTTTCCAGCTTCCCTGTCTGTGTTCATTCTCAATCTATTTCCACCTATTCTGTCTCTGTTTGTCTCCTCTTTCTCCTCTCTTTGTCACCTTACCATTTTACTAGTAGCCATATTTGTCCAGAGGATTCAGGAAAGAAGTGTGGTGGACATCAAATAATATCTCCCTTTACACAAGTGCCAATAAGATAAGACAGCTGTTAGCTGTTGGATACAATGTTTGCTTGTAGAGTTGAGGGTATTAGGAATACCAGACTGAGTATTATCTGACTGAACCAACATTAATATTTAAGATTTAAAATTTGCTTTATTGAGAACAATGGAGTGACAAGAACAAATGTTTGCATCCAATGAGAATTCATTCCAAAGCAAACTGATCAGCAGAGGCATTTTTTTTCCTCTCTCTCACTTCTGAGCCAGTTTCTGCTTAAAGCTGTGACAATTCCCAGGTGATACAAATATTATACTTAAATTATGAAGAATATGCTTTGAGAAGAAGAAGTTAAGAAGTGCACTTTGTGCTGTTTTTGTTGCCTTCAAGTATACTCAAGGTCTCCTTGAGTCCTACTTGAGTAATTCTTGAGTAGAGCTGAAGTGTAAATAGTATCTTATATATCGTATATGTACACTGAGCACACTACTTTTTGACCTTGGTTGATATTCTTATAATAACAATGTGTCAAATGACAATAACAACAGCCATGAAAAAATGGCGATGAACCCACACAGAACTATGACCCAAACCTTTAGCTCTACAGAGCTTTATAGCGAGCATCAGCTCACTGTTTAGCTCTGGCTGTAAAGTTACTGTTTTGGTTCACCCTCACTGCTCTCATAGCATCATTTTCAGACACAGCAGCAGCTGTTTTCACCACAAAAGGCTCTAAAAACACTCAGTAGACTAACCACTCGGCACCAACCATCAGGCACAGTTAGCAAAAGCAACTAGCTGAGTGAGCAATTAGCAGCTTAAGAGTCAGATATTTCTCAAAACAGGCTAAAAGGGGGTGAGGTTTGAATTCACACTCACCAGGTGGCGTGAAACCAAATATTTTGTTGTTCTGTAACTGCTGGATGTGTAATTAAGATAACAAGTTCACCATATCAACTTTAAAGGTGATGATACGTAAATTTTGTGCTCACAATTTTCTGCTGTTGGCCGAAAATTCATATTAGTTAGGTGTAAGGCAGTTTTTGCAGTTTTTACATTCTTCTACTCACTTTCTTTTTGCCCGTTGTCTTTCACTGCCTTGGACCAAAGTCTGCACATACATCTCTGTGAGAGCCATCAGTCATGTCTGTGGATGGTGATCAGCTATTCGTTTTTCCTGAACACCACTGTCAGCTGTCTCGCCTGCTCCAAAACCTTCCTTGCATTTCATTCAGCTTAATGGCTGTTCTCTCCTCTCTAAACCTCCATCTACTGTCCCAATGTGCCTTGATTTCTCTTCATGTGTTCTCATCTGGCTTCTGATTCTTTCATTCACCTCCTTCCCGTCAACTCCATGCTTAGTCCACAGTACACAGATATTTTTTAACAGCGTTTCCTCCTCCTTTGATCTAGAAAAAAAGTTAAAACGCATATGAAAACTCTTTCTTGATCTTACACATATTGGCAACCTGTTGTTGTTTAGATTCAGCATTTAGTTCTCCTTAAAACTTCCATGTACTTCAAGAATAACTTTGCCAATGATGAACTTAAAGCTGCAATAAATAACACTACAACACAATCTGGGACTCTTCATGAATACATTCCCTGGCAGTTAAGAGAACTATATAAGCAAAAAAAAACTGGGCAGGGAAGAACAGACTTGCCATCATGGGGAACTCTGGCACCCCAGACAGTCGAAGTGTCATTAAAAGCCTCTCCATGGACCGAGAGAATTTATGAACAAATGCAGAACAGCTGTGCTGGCAGGTGGCACATGACACAGCCAATCATATAATTAGGCGAGAAGCTCTCGGGCACCAGCAAGCCCATTGAATAAACACTGAACATTCAGAGAGCCAGAGGCACAAGTAAGGTGAGAAGGCAGATGGTGCAGGCATCACCGTGATATTAATGTAGTGTTTCCATATCTCAGAGGGAGGGTTTGGGTGCCTGAGTGAGCAGGTCTAACTGGGCTTCCTTTCCTACTGACGCTGTTAGACTGGTTTTTGAAGGGTAGCTGATGGCCAATCACCTGCTCAGCAGACTGAACAATAAGTTGGCTGTTGTCCTCGAAAAAAAGGAGCAAGAGGTAGACAGCCAGACTGTGATTATTATGCAGAGAAGGTTTTTGGCTAGAATTTGATATGGTGCAGGTCATTTGCTCCACCTGCATTGTTGTCGAAGAATGCTCTCATCTAATCACTCTGGCATTTCCAGAACTTCAGACTTAACTCAACATACACCTAAACAGCTAACACCAATCATATTAGAGAATCTATTCCACAGGAAATTCAGGGAGACTGTTTTAAGAGTATGAGGAAGCATGATGTGAGGATTAAACAAGATAGTAGAACAGGGAAGACAAAAAAAAAAACAAAAAACAAATGGCTGTAATTTGACTGTCAAGATCCTCTAGCTCTTGTAAATCAGATTGCAGGCTAAAAAAAAAAAACAGTGTACATCAGGTGTGAGTGAATAAATGAGTACATTGGTTATATGTTAAAACTGATTGCTAACACATTGTTGTGAGCCACTCCCTGAGGCATTTCAACAGACATATTAAAGTACAGGGAATGTAGTGCACATTGGTTGCTCTCCATTTACTATCCAAGGACTTTGGTGCTGAATGAGCTGCAAAATGAATCCGTTATTGTAGTTCAACTCAGTTCAGTATCTTAGTATTTAATGCCCTCCTTGGCAACTCCTTCACACACCTGCTCCGTCACCTTGAATAAACAGACAAAGAAACACATCTCAATAGAATTCGCCTTCGCAGAACATACCAAAAATGATGACTTCCGTTATTTAGGCAGACACAACATTCTTGTACAAAACATTAACTTTTTTTTTTAATCTTCTTTTTATCCTGCTGACAGAATGAAATGAGACAATTTCACCTACACTAACTAATGCTTTGATTTGTATTCAAGTGTGAAATTGAATGCATTGGTAAATTGACCATGCTAACTGTTTGATAACCACTTTTCTTACTCTCAAATCAATTCTATTCTGCAGTTTCTTGAGAGTACTGCCTGGTCACAGTAAATGGATATCCATTATTAACAGTGGATAAAGAGGCACGTTTAAAACAAGAGATAGGATGCAGTGTGGGTGAAATGGCATCATGCTTTGTTACACGAGCCCTGCTTAGAAACGAGGCTGATACGATTCCTCCATTCTTTTAGCTACTCTCCATTTGTCACCTAACATGCACATACACATGAAGACACACACAGAAATAGAGAATAGTGGTAGTGTCATGAATAATGTATGAAAACCTCCAGTTTGTATGCTAAAAAAGCTCTTTAGACATCATCCCTCAGACCTGTAGCTGTTGCAGTTTTGACTCCAACATCAAACAAGCCGTAACCCCATCACTGGGAATCATCAATCTGACATCACTGCCTTCTGGGACTTATTTATTGATTTAATTCCCTCCAAACTTTGCTTTGTTTCTTTTCTCCTTTGCTTTCACCTTTACTACCAAATGCTTCATTTCCTGCTTCTTGCTTATTTGTCAGCATATATTTGCTCATCCTGGACCACCCTAACTGCACAGAGAGTGAAACAGCATTTTAATGGTCTTTGTCATAAATGATGGGTTTTTTTTTAGCAGTTACCATATTGAGACTGGGTACAAAGAGATCAGATGAAAAGATTCTTGATGCAATTGCTGCAAAATAACATTTGATAAAGAAAGAAACTTAATATACATACATGCATAAACATTCACAGGTTCATCTGCACAGCAGAACAATTGCTGGCACTCTCCCACCCTCTGTGCTGTTAGATGTGCTTTCTCTCAGCAAAGTGACAGCCTTTATCTCTTCTGAATAATTCAGGACTTGCCGTACAATTCTTGAACTTTCGCAAGCTGATTGATTGGGAATGTTCACTGCTATTACACACTGTGTTCTTAGCAGGGCGTTGGACAATTTTCTTATGCTATCAATATTATTTAGTGTCGGAAAATGCAGCACTGTGTTCTGCCATCTGTCAACCGCATTCTCCTTAAGTGACCAAATAAGCGTCAAGGACACCCCTACACAAAAGTCCAGTGCTGCATGTGTACTTCTGCATGTGATTTAGACAAATTGGAATGGCTGTTACATGCAAATGTGTGTTGTGCATACTTATTGTAGAGATTGAACGAGTGCAGCAAAACGCTGACACACTGTCTGGTAAGCCAGCCAAATTTATGAAGCACCAAATCCATCCATCCATCCATGCATGCATCTTCACGTCCTTGCCCTGTCATTAAAAGTTGTGACAGCTATCCTTCTGGCAAATCTTGGATCACATCCAAACAGTGAAAATGCAGCCCAAGTCGGCCCATGAGGCCAAAACTGTCTCACTAGAGACAGAGAGAGAGAAGAAGTCAGGAGGACTCAGAAACTGGAAGTCAAACAATATGTAAGAGGCTCTGTGAATGGGATTGCTTGTTTTTTTCTCCTTCCTAAACCTGAAAAACCTGTTTCCTGCTGTATGTTTCCAGTTGACAAACTTATTGATGATCAGCTTCTTGGATGAAAGCAAGATGCATTGGCAGGTGTGCCTGGACTCCACAGAGACAGAGACTTCAACTAAATGCCTTTCTATGAGCTATTCCATCCTCAGCTAAAGTATGCATGACTGTGTCCATGAGGAAGACTCTGATCCAGACACCTGTAGAAAAATTCTGATCAAAGCCCCTGCTGACACACTGCATGGCTCAGAGGGATCGTAACATGACAGAAATGTTAGAGCTCATAATTACACAAAAGCTCCCTTGTAGCTGGTTAAGTGTCAGTGTTTTGCTTGAGGGCCCCTCAGCAGCATGGAGGAAAACTTGGCAACTTAAGATAACTGAAAATGACTTGGTTTATGCAAAGATTTGCAGATATTCTGGATGCTTCACACAGAGCAAATGTATTAGCTCTCTAAAAACCTAAATATGAAGTGACATGTGGGAACCATGCTTCATGACCAATGCAAAGGTTTTTCGTCTGCTATTTCTATGTTACTTTTCTTTGCCGCTGCCCTCCAGCAGCTTAAATAACTGTCTGAGAAGCTTTTTTAAGACCTTGATTGATACCACTTAGGTGATTATATGGTACAAGCCGAGCTTCCGAAGGTGAGCCTAGGAGCAGAAGGAAGAAGCTCAAATTCAAGTACAATGGTAAAAATATGTACATCTTTTAATTCTTGGAAGTACTTTTCAGTATTTCTACTCAGTAAAAGCAAGAACAATTCGATCTGGCTGGCTGACAAGCTTGCAGCAAAAAAAATAACTACAATTTTTATTGACATTTTGGGAGCATACACACTGTCCAGACTTCAAAAAAACCGACTTGCACTGACTCACCATCATTGCAACTGCTGCCTGCTCCAGCCATGGATAACCATGGACAATTCCCATCTTTTAGTGGAGCTAAAAGAGTCAGTTGCCTTAGTTTTGAAGGCAGGACCTCTAAATCAACAAAGATGTGGGAGAAGACATATGTCCTGTCATCATGATATAGACAACATATTATTGCATATTAATTCTAAAGAAATGTAATTAATTATATACGTGAATAATTAAATGACATAATCGTTAATGATCAAATCTAATAATGAGACAATTAATATATATATATATA
>JBBMOE010000019.1:10981330-11059131 GCA_037975065.1 Chaetodon trifasciatus | reverse complement strand
AAATTAATGGGTATTTAACATGAAATTAACTTTATCAACTATGGAAATAAAAGTGATTTTAAGGACACAAACAAGGAAAAAACAAGCAAATTATGACTGAAAAGGGTCACCTCTAAAGACTTGTATACAAAATTATAAAGGATATAAATTCGAAAATATTTAACAAATGTAGACTCAAAGAATGGATGAACTCCAGAAACTATACCAACAAAAATGTTCTTATAATCACTCACACTTCAACACTTCAACGGGCAAATTATGTCTTGACTGATACACTTTCATAAATTGCACATACAAAAATGTTACAGAGAATGTTCAAGGATATTTAACAAATAATGACTCAAACAATGGATGAAACAAAAAAATGTTCTTATAGTCACTCCAACACTTCAAGAAGCAAACATGAACATGATGGATATGGCATCCTTTCTCTACCAGGTGCCGGCCTCTGCAAATATTGCCTGAGTGCATCTGGCCAATTAAAAAAAAAAAAACGTATTTTAGTATATTCCTGGAGGGGAACTTTACAGAAGTGTGAACACTACCACTATCACCAAAAACCCCCTACTGTGTTGCTGGTTGAGAACTCACTCAACAGAATGCCTTTTAACTTTAATGAATGTAGAGACTGTCGCCTACGTTTCATAACTATTCTGAGGGTTATCGAAACCAGAAGGCGAGGCGAAATGCAAAATGAAAGAAGGGGTTGAAGCACTGGAGATATTACTGACAGCCCATTAGCTGGCGATCCAGGCTATGAATTTTTGTGGATTGTGGAAGTTGTGGAATAAGCTAAGGAGTCCACTGCCCAGAACCATGGCTAAACTCAAACGCAGTAGCCTGCTTATGCTGGCAAAAATAGAGTTCATGTTCATGTATCTGAAACATCCTATGTGTAAGAGATAATTAAAATGAACGTTACAGTGCAACCTCTCTGACAACCTGCACTATTCAAAGCATACGTTATCCAGATACTTGTCTTATGACATTTACATCAGGTTGTCAGTGAAGTTATGTTTGCTAACTATACGTAACATGCTAGCAAAGTAACGGTCGCTAGCTAGCCATAAGCTAAAAAAAGAGCGTATCATACGCTCATAATGAGCGTGTGTGAATGGGCGAATGCAGACTTGTTGTAAAAGCGCTTCCAGTGATTGTCAAAAGCGCTATGCAAATACAGTCCATTTACCATTTTCCGTTATCATTGAAAATGGAATATTTTTGAGTTTTTGGTCAAACCCAAGAAATTGACATTTTTTAAAGTTTCACAGATGAAACAATTGATTAATAATAATAAAAAAATCAGCAGATTGATTGATAATGAAAATAACTTATATTCAGACCTATTTTTAGTTGTTTTTTTTACTGATTTACATTTGAAGTTTGTGGTAAAAACACAACTGTTGCTAAAAAGCAGTCGTTATTTGCTCATTAAAACAACTCATCTGATTTATTCATGTATACACAAACACTAAGGATGCCTGATGAGGGAAGAATATTCTATGTAGGTGCATCCTTTAGAGAGGCACAAACACTGTGTTGCTAAAACAAATCTGAACATGAAGTTAACGCAACAGTTTTGAAGTTTTTACACTTCCAAAAAAACTGTGTCTTGAGCAACATAATATTCAAAGTCATTTTGTGCCTCAAAGCAGACTGAAGAACACTGACAGAGTGATATTTTGTCTGTTAAATTGCTGCGAAGATGAGAGCAGCAGAGCAACAGTGCTGTGCGTCTTCTGTTACTGTTATTGAAGCAGCATTTAGAAAAGTGAACAACTGATCCTAACACAAGTGTGGCTGCTTCCTCAACAGTTTGACAAGAGTAGTAAGAGTATTAATTGCTGACCCATAACAAAATACAAATCGACCTAAGAAGCAACGCTGACCTCTGCCAAGACCAATAGTCCACTCTTCTATGACATGCAAATCTGCCAGAGCAGCCACTATATATGTCTGGATATATTTCCAAAACAATGAGAATTTAACATTTGGATATGAATAAGAGTGTAATTACTTGCATGATATCAATTGTACTGGTCCTCCTATGAAACCACTGTCCCTGAGTGCTCTATAACAACTGAGGTTGAGCAGCTCCATGTGTTGGCTACTCCAGAGGATTACTGGTACCTGTGAATGTGGATTGTGGTATGAAGTCATCATATCTCTACAATTGGCTGTGTTGTCACTGTTCAACTTTACAACCATCTACTGGATGTTTGGATGTACAGCATTTATTCTGCCAAGGCCTAATGCCCTCTCTCACAGTGTTAACAAAATTGAAAAACAATTTGTGTACCCAAATCCAAGCCAAGAAAAACAAACAAACAAAAAGCTTTTTCCCCTAGCCTTCCTACACTACCCAGTGTTCACTGCAACAGTAACTTTCCAGAAATGCAGAATAAAAAAATAAGATGTGCAACAATTCAGAAAAGAGATTTGCAAGAGTTTTCTTTAAAGGCAAATCCCATTGTTTCATCAGCCCACCGTCAATGGCCTTCTCGGTCAGTGTGGAGGAAGCAGAGACCAAACTCAACTCCTCCCAGCTCTTAGCCATCTTCTACTCCACCTTTCTATCATAGACTGCGTTGCACTGCATGACTGATCATTTACTGTCAAAATACAGAGTGCATACACTGCCATAACCTGTAGGTAAACATTCTCCAAACAACATCTGAAACAGAATAGCAAATGTTATCAAGATATAAAAAAATCTACTAATAACAAATATAAAACTTGAGTGAAAATACAAAAAAAGACAAAAGGACGGGACATTACCTCTCAGACATCTGTCAGTCAAACAGAATGAAATTAAAAACTTTTTGTCTATAGCCACAATCCAGTACAAATACATTAAAGTACAGCCAATACATGCTGCCATGATCAGGCAGTTGCATGTTTTTGGGGACCAGCATCTTTGGTTCACCATCTGTTTTTTCTAATTCCTCCTTCTGAGGAGGATAGTGAATGCAGCTGAAGGCCTTCAACCAATACAGTAATGTCATCTAGTTATTTGTAGTAAGTTGTTTGGAGCCTGTCTGCTCTGCAGACAGCAGCTTGACTGGTTGGCGAAGGCATAAGTCAGGTTTTCAGGGGTTTGGCTGTTGTTGGGGGTAAATTCAGCATACAATTAACTTGGCAGGCCTCACATTAAATGGACTTTGACACCAGTCTTTCCTGCCCTCTAGTGGATTTTCCTAGTAAAAATTACAGGCAATCCGAGTCAAACAAAATTCTTGCTTCTACTTTAACTTACTGATTTTTCTGCAGTTTTGCAATCATGTTTGCGTGACAGCAGCGGAAGAATCGCATGTTATACTTCATGTTTGAACGAGGATGCCGTTTGTTACTATCACATCTTAACGTAGACTTGAGAGGGGAGAAAAATATTGCATGTCAGAAGTGGGATTCGAACCCACGCCTCCAGGGGAGACTGCGACCTGAACGCAGCGCCTTAGACCGCTCGGCCATCCTGACTTAGATATTCATCATTGAAATTGTGATAAATTACGATGGACTCATTCTGGATCTTTCAGACTAAACTTTGCGACTGTCGACGCTCATTTTTTCTATAGCTAGATAACCCGTATAATAATCTATAGTTGTCAGGCATTGCTTCACTTCTCTCAAAATCAAGTCCCATCGAGATTCTCGGATCACTTGATTTTCTGTCGAGTGCTAACGATTAACTTCCGCCATGGAACCACTGTAACATGCCATCTTTTTAAAATGTTGCCACATAGAAACAGTTGACTAAATTCAAAATATTTTGTGAGGATAAAATATGTGGTGTCTTAAATAAATTTCCTTTAGTGTCATCTGGTGTTTCGGATTTATAGTGCAGGGGGGTCAAAGGCAGACAATTTTAAGTGGGAGGTGATTTCTGATTTTCCCAGCAGTTTTCAGTCCAAGCCTTGATTAGACCCTGATTTGGAAACCATCATGACCGAGTGGCCTCAGGTGAGCACACGCAAACCCAAAACAGCTATCTGATGCTGTGGTTTTCCCACAGTGTACAACTCCCATACTTTTTAGTTATGAATCCCTTGTAGCCTAGTTACTGCTTTTCCTGTTTGTGAACCCAGCATTAGCTAGCTATGTCTGGTTTGTGTCAGAATCGATGTCCCTTAAATACTGTCTATATAAATGATCTTAGTTTTGTTAAAGACAAAGCACTTAGCGCTAACAGACCACCGTGATATCATATGAGACACTGTTCCACAACTGACTGCCTAATCTGTGTGGTGGTTCCATCTTGTGATGGTTAGCGCTTCAGACTTTGAATCCAGCGACCCGACTTCAAATCTCAGTGCAACCTGCCTTAATACTAAAACGAATTCAGCACTGTGATGAAAAGCTGCCTTGTGTCCAGAAGAAGCTGGGATATTTGATAATCCCACTGTGTGTCTGTCAATTTATTAAATTTGACTGGATTACCTGTATATGTAGGGTTTTCTCAGTATACCATTAATCCCCACAGTAAATATTCTGACTTGTACGATGGTCTTTCCTGTCCTTTCGTGGACTTTCTTTGCACCAGATTGTGTCAACAAGCCGGCCAAAAGTTTAGCATCCTCTTAAGTAACTGTCTTTTATGGTTACATATGTGTAACACACGCACAGGTACCATGTATGTAACTTAATGTCAGACAGAGGCTGATGCTTATCACTACAACATTATGGTACAGGTATTGCTCCACTGAAAAGGGCTGATGTCAGAGGTGGGTTCCATTCACGCCTCCTCAGAAGACTTTATCCGTATTGATCTTCAATCAATCTACCATAATGGAAATTATTTACTTTTGCTCCACCTTGTGGTTTTACAAAGGAAATAGTGAAAAGGCTACCCATCTTAACAGCCAAACACAGTAGTTGTAATGTAATCTTTAATTGCAAATGATAGCATTAATGTGCTACAGATTTTCTAACCAACTACATAAACATAACTTTTTACATTTCATCAACAAGCAAAATGTGGTCTTCCAACCTCAGCAACGAGGGCTCCATCAGTGATGTGAATAGTTCCAACTTTCAGTCCAGTAATCCGTCATGATGAAAATATTTTTTTTCTGATTAGCCAATGCTTTTCAATCAGTGAATAAAATCGAATCTTGTACTATTTATCAGTCTAATGCATCTCTCTTATATACAGTTCATTGCCATAATCAAATCATTGTCAGCCTGGAATCCTGTTAATTATTCCAAATAAGGTGAAGTAAACAGAATTTGATATCAATGGAAAGACAAGCATATAAAAATCCTCTAGTTTGGAATATAAAATGAACAAGACAGATGCAGAGAAGTCAACTTTATTCAAAAATACATACAAAAAGTATTCTTAGACAAAAAACCTCCAAAGCTTTAAAAGTGGTTCACTTAATTTAGTTCAAGCAGGATCTCCACACGTTCATTCACCATTCTCTGAAGGGCTCCCCTGATTGTTGTCATCGTTGTCTGATTTCTCATCATCTAGGAAAGATAAAAATAATTTGCAAGGCACATGTATGTCCAGTTTTTCTAAACTTTCCAGGTTAAATGGATTAACATTGTGGGTTTTTTTCTAAACAATGTACAGATCAACAGCTACTGAGAATAAAGAATTCTGTATTTAATTGATTCTGCTGTTTTGTATTGCTTTTACGTATTTGAAATAAAGCCTTCATTCATTCATTCAAGAACATTGAAAAACACTAACACTGCCAAAATGGCACCCCGAAATGTTTACTCACTCTCAAGTGTCTGCTGTAGCTCCTGTATGGTACTGAGTAGCACGTGGAACTGCTTCTTCCTTAACTCCAACTGCATGGGACAAAAGGGACAGTTAGGAAAAAACAAACATATGTATGAATGATTGAAGATATTACAGATTAGAATAGAAGAGATAATTGCATGTGTACCTTAGCATCAACATTCTCCTTGATGTGTGACAGTTGCTGGAGTTCTTTATCAAGCGCCTCCAATTGTCTGTAAGTGATGAAGTTAAAAATTAAGCACAAAATCTGATTATCATGAAAGCCAAAACTGCTCTTGGATGTATAACAGAAGCACTTAATACCTAATGAAACACATGAGAATGACTTACTGTAGTGTTTCATGTCTGTCTGGGTGTTGCTGGATAACCTTTGCTAAAGCATCGTACTCTGGAAGGAAAGAAAAAAATGAAAATGTGACTCAAGCAGAAATTCAAATGAGCTCAAACTCACCACAAATGTTTTTACATTAGTTTGACAGCACATATTTGCCCTAATTTAAGATTATGTCACGCACTGATTAATGTTTTGATTAGTCAATCAAATTAAAACATGGTATTGGTTTTACTTCAAAACGGTGGGACTCCACCTCCAATATTGTCTTGGTCTTCCTTAGTTTATATAGAAAAACAGAAGTACATTCTCCTGTGAACAGTTGCCTCAATTGATCTGAGGTACTGAACATATTCTTACCTTGGCGATTTTTTCGTATTCTCTTTGCCCTCTGAATTTCCTTTTTGCATTCCGCTATCTTCTCGTGTGCAGACGTGATGTTTTGTTCTGCAACGTGAAGTTAAGGTTACCTTAACTTTCGTAACACACAAAAACATTATGGTGTTTCATGGTGACTCTGGTGGTCCAGTTCTTCTAGTCACCACACATTAAGTATGAAATGTAAAAACATGAGTATTTCTGTTGTGTAGAAGAATACACAGACGATGAGTTGTCAACAATAATCTGCCAGGAGTTGGGGTTGTAAATATTCAACGGCAGTGTCAGAAATCGCAGAAAGTTTCCTACCTATATTAGTGTAGATTTTCTCATAATTCTCCATTTCCCTTAGGTTCATGTCATAAACCATCAACGTCTTCCCCATGGAGAATTCACACTGGGCGAGTGTGCCCAACATCCTCTGATACTGCGTGAACCTGAAAACAAATTACATTGCTTATGTCTCAAAGCAAGTTCTTCACGACGCTTGCATAGAAACTCTTGGTGGCAAAGTCTATGGCTGGGGTCGATGGAACTCCCTTACCCTTCCTCTGGGGTCCCCTGGGGCGAGTTGCACCATTTGGTGAAACTCTTTAAAAGTACATTGATTCGGCGGTCATCACCGGCGCCATCCCCGTCAATTAGAAGACGTTTCCGAATAACTTCATCTAAAACAGTGGCGGAAGCGGAAATCAAACACACTTTCAGATACAAGAGATAAGTTGCCACTGAGCTAACTGTTTGCTAGCTAGCTGGCTACTGTATATTAGCAATTTTGAAAGCGAGCCCTGCTACGTGAAAAAAGGGTTCGTTTTGGGCAGCTTGACTTGGTACATATGGATACGTTAAGAGCTGCAGCACACATTTCTACCCGTTGATTTTACCACAAAGTTGAAATCAATGAATTTAAAAGTTACTTACCATCTGTAACAGCGCCCATGTCTGTAAGTAGCTGGATAAACTTTATTGAACAACAGGAAGTGAACAAGCAGTTCGCCCCGCCTCTGAAGACAGTCGACGGTGATTGGCAACAGCAACGAGCACGGTTTGAGGTTTTTTTTTTTTTTTTTTTTTAGCTTTATTCAAGATGCGTTTCTCAAAATTTGTAATACGACTGTAACAACTGAATACATTACTCACTAGAAGATTCAGAGGCAGAAGAAATGAAAGGTAAAGTACATACACGTGGATAACAAGGCACAGATGAAACATTTAACATAGGTTATTCATCAAAATAATAGCAACAGAGACATGAAGCAATGTTTCTTTGTATTTTTGTTTAATACTTTAAAAGGGACTTAAAATATAATTCAGTGTTATTAATGAGTAAGTGTCTCGAATTTGGTTAAGTCCCTTTCGGTTCGTGGTGGTTATGGTACTTACCCATTTACTTATGTATTCTGCCACTCAAAAATAGGGATATCGTCTATTTTAAGAGATAGCCCAAAGCTTCAAAACAAAAGGCAGAGACAAAAGGCAGTGAGTTAAAATGAATAAATAAATAAATAAATAAATTAGAATCAGCATCTGCAGTAACACAAAACATAGGCTACATTGTGGAGGATCTAAGCAAAACTTTTTGTTCAACAGGGTCTGTATTTGTAATAATCTTAACGTGGGTATCTGAGAGCATTTTAAGAGTACTGTTAATGGTTATTTTAACGTGTTTCTGGATTTGTTTTACTTTACAGAAATGTACACAATCTCTGTAGAGAAAAAGGAATGCCAATTCTTCAGCAGTTAAAAAAACAACATGAAAGGCAAAACTTGAAGCTGTGAGAGCCTAATCAATTGTTTACAATGCCAGGGATTTTGCATGACAATCATATAGTCAATTCAAAAAGTCCACAAAATCACACTTGTGACCCACATCAATTTAAAATCTTTCAAGAACACCTTTCACGGGAAATAATCTGTATGTTTACTTTTGTGACACCTCCTTGACCTTGTTTGTAATACAGTGGTCATCACTAATTTCCCAAGGTTTATGCCATCCATGATGGAGAAGCTGCTTTAACTCATCAGTGTGCGTGCGTCCTGGCGCAGTGACGTCTCTGTCCCAGAATGCAGTCTGGTAAACAGACATGGAAGCACCAGGTGAAGACCTCCACAGAGGCTGAGCACTGCACTCGCTCTTTCCCACCGTCTTCTGTCTCCTTCGCCCAGTGCATCCAGTTGATATACATCTGCCTGGTGTCAAGTTTACGTCTACGGCATCCAGAGCCTTGGTAAGAGTGAAGTTGTTGTCGATCTGTGACGACTGCTAATGACTTCTGCTGTGCTGTCAGGCTCCTGCCAGCTTTCTCGCTAACGCTAGTCATGGCTGGCTACAGGCTTCAGCTAGCAGGCTAATGTAGCCGCCACTGCTCTCTAGTAACGGTTGTACCAGTCACAGCCCCACACTGAATGGAGCCTGTTTTCATAACATAACTCCGGATAGGCATTATGTCTTTCGCATATCGTATTTCAGATTAACATTTACTTTGTCTTTTGTACTTTTTGAAAAGAAAAAGAAATATTTATGTACGTTAGTGTGTAAACAGTAGATGCACGAGCACCAACAGCCAACTAACGCCAAACTGCTGGCTGTGGATGGTCTCTGCTAGCTGCTGCTGCTAGCTAGCTAACTGAGTTGTCCTGTTATGTTGTGAACTCACTTGTCAATGACAAGTGCTTCGTTTCTGAAGAAAATGTCATGTTTTGCCAGTCATGACCTTTGACATACTGTCTTCGAAGAGGGCAAACCACGATTTAATTCAGCCTAAGCTTCGAGTACAGACACGTTTAAATTACAAGATACCAGACTGTTGGGAAGCACAATTTTACAGTGTGTACAGTACACTCACTCTGACATCCTAGTAATAGTCAGTGCATGCAGACATGTGTAAGGGCTGGGTGACAGTTCAGTATGACCATTCTTTGACTTTCAGTAGAATCATATCTTGATACATCATCACCTCATGTTTCTGGTGTACTTCTGTCGTCCAATTCCTCATTGCAAGCAGTTTCTCGAGGCGTGTTGTTTGATTTAATCAGTGAACAGCAGACTAGAGGTCATCGCATTAAATGTCACTCGATTATTTGATGTGTTTTTTGCATATATGTGCCATATTATGTAATAGTATATTAAGATTGTACAAGTATTTTTAACAGTTCACAAAATTGTGACACTGATTACAACAATATCACCCATCTTTTATAATTAAAAGAGAGGATATGCCAGAAGGCCCTGCATATTTTTCTTTTTTGTTATTGGCTTCTGGTTGTAAAGTGATCAAATCTTGACCTCATTGCTTACTCTCATGTGGGTCATGCTATTTGTAAGTATTTGGATGGTAACATGTTTTTGTCAACAACAGATGTTGCCAAATGAGAATAGCTATTGTAACATTGTTCAGAGTTTTGGCTCCAAGGATGTTTGATGATGTTCATATTAGTGTTGTGTGAAAACTTCGGCAACTGTAGCCATTTTTATGCATGTCTGCTATCACATAGGTCTGTTAGTTACCATTTGGCTACATAATATAACCTCAGGGTAGTCAGAATGAGCAATGACTGTGCAGGATCTTTGACCAATGAGAAAGGTAGAGGTGGACCTGAAAAGAATTTGTGGAAGTGGTTGATTAAGCATGATTACTCGTTAGTGGAAGTAGAGAAAATGTCAGACCTTCCACCTGATTTTGATTTACACTTCTCGAACGTCTCTGAGAGCCAAGGTGCACTGGCTGAAGCAAGATACACTGATACACAGTTGCAGTTTTTATATGCCATAATATATCATTATCTTGCTTATTATGTATTTGCATTAAAAAAATGCCTTACTCAGAAGCACAGCACCTTAGGTAGTGAAAGCCATGAGTAATGGCTACATTCATCTTAGCTTTGCCACTGCCAGGGCCTTGATATTGGGCTGGCTCACTCTCATAGCTTACTGGCACACCTGCATGGAACAGAGCCACCTTTAATGTTATTAGTTACACCTGAGCTTTCAGTCAAAGTGTGTGCTGTCTGTAGCTGGTTGGTTGTGCTCACACATTGAAAATCTTTCCTACCTACCTTACATTTAAGAAATGCAGCTGAGTGTAAAATTGGTTAATTTGCAACATCAAAAACTTTTGACAAGTATCTTTTTGATTTGTTTTGAAAATTTAAAAAAATCTTAAGTAAGTTGTTCTAACTTATACACACCAGTTATCATTTATGCTTTTGTGTTTTGTTAAACGTCATATTCTACCTCTATGAGCATATGTGTATGCATCAATTAAGAAAACAAAAACAACGATAGCCTGGCATGATCTCAGTCTTTAACAGGGATTACTGTGGGGCTGGAGAGGCTGGTTAGGGATGGTGCTTAATGGATTGGATTTCTGCATCATAGTGGAGAACTCCATGACGAGGCCCAGACAGGACAGTGTTACCCTCCAGATATAGTCTTATGATTCCATATTCACTGATTAACTCTTTCAGGAAACAGCAAGAGCCTGCTACTGACTTGTCTTCTCTCAATATTTGTCTATGTGTGCATGGGCTTGTGGGTGTCTCCAGACTTCCTCTCCAGTGTGCGTGGCAGCCAGCGATCACCCAAACTGATGAGGATCGGCTGATTGAGTTAAAAATAAATTCCTTTTTTCTTATTTTGCCAAGGTAAGATCTCACAGCTGCTCATTACACTATATTGATAGTTACTGTATTCTCCAACTGCAAAATAATCATAAGTAGTTGTACAGTGCTTGCAGATAGTTACAGCTGTGATTTAGAGACACAGAGTTCAGTATAGCACTTTTATAGTAATTACTTTTCAGTGAGCACACAACCCTGTAATTTTCCACACAGACTCTTGTATTGGTTCCCAGGTTTACCTGTGATGTTTTCTGTTAACTTACTTCAAATTTTCTTCAACGTATTGTAAATATGTTCTGCCTGGAAAAGGTAGTTAGTATTTAGCAAAAAGAAAAATCCTCTCCCTCTTATTCTGTTTCTTGGCTACAAAAGTATCAGATGTGTTTTTCACTTGAACATCTCGCGCAGAAGAGTCGCTGTCATTTTTATCTATGCACCTGTCTGCTTCAGTTCTGTGCAGGCATACGTCTCAGCTGCGTTTCATGGGTGTAACCACGACCTAAAGCGTTTATTTATGCTTCAGGTCTATTTATTTGACAAAAAATGTGAGGATATATAAGACTGAGATATATGTATATGTGTATATATATATCTACATTTTGCAACCTAGACAGAGCGTAGTGCTCCGGTTTGTAATTCCACAAACTCTCCCTTCACTTTTGCCCAGCAGCTGAGAGGACACAGGAACTTTTTGGGTATTGAGGAGTTGCAGTGTTTATTCATGGCCAAACTGGAACCTACTCTGTACATTTACTCACTGCTAGCCTGTTCCTGTTATCCAATCACCATCACCTGTCTGCCCCAAGTGCAGCCAGTCTCTCTCTCTCTCTCTCTCTCTCTCTCTCTCTNTATATATATCTACATTTTGCAACCTAGACAGAGCGTAGTGCTCCGGTTTGTAATTCCACAAACTCTCCCTTCACTTTTGCCCAGCAGCTGAGAGGACACAGGAACTTTTTGGGTATTGAGGAGTTGCAGTGTTTATTCATGGCCAAACTGGAACCTACTCTGTACATTTACTCACTGCTAGCCTGTTCCTGTTATCCAATCACCATCACCTGTCTGCCCCAAGTGCAGCCAGTCTCTCTCTCTCTCTCTCTCTCTCTCTCTCTCTCTCTCTCTCTCTCTCTCTCTCTCTCTCAACCACACACTCACTACGCACGCACACACACGTCTGTAACACTGACGTGACGTTTACAGTGTAGTCCTGCAGTAAATACTATTTCTGCTAACATAGGTAAGTAAAAATAGGAGGTGTTGCTTATTGAGGCTAGAGCAATTGAGGATTTAGTTTGCATTGCTGCTGTACTGGGTTGCATAAATTGACCTTTTAAGGCTATGTCATCCGATCAGCAAATGTCAAGCACTATAAGGTTCTCATAGGCAATATGTCATTATGAGACTCTTCTATTCATTATTTCAAGATTCTTCTGTTTGTTATCAGTCTGTCATGTTCAGTCTCTAGAGAGTGGTTTGTACACTGTACACAGAAATACCATGTGTTAGAAAGTCACACACTTGTGTTTGACTTTACAGGTAATTTTATATTTAATCATACTTTGAGCTATGTAAAAAAGGGATTTTTGTAGAAAAATAACATTTCTTTCAACCAAAATACCAGTTGGTAACAGTGCATAATTAAAAGGGGCTATTGAGGGAAAACCTGTGCTTTCTATCTATTAAAGATTAAAAATTTGGGATGCCTTTTAAGAAATGACTGCACTTCTGTCCCATCCCAGACCAAAAGTCACTGCTTCTCAAGATGAACAAATATTAAGGCATCAATATGTCATAATGTGAATGATTTGCTAGTGTAGGTTATTAATGAACTGGTTATGAAGAAAGGCACAGCTAGCTTTAAAAATAAAAAAATAGAACATATCAAGAAATGTCATCTGCATGCTATTCTAATTAAATGTGTAAGTTACACATTACAGTGAAAAAAGCTTTGCTCTGCATGCCTCTTGAAAAACACTGTGAATGTTTTGTGTTACTGTGAGAACTCTGCCTCTGTTTGGCCCATTTGCCAAATAATTGATATGTTGCACTGTTGTGTATACCACTGATTTAACGATGATGATCCATTTCAAATTCCTGTGGGGGTTGTACGTGTTGACACATACAACTACAACTAACTAAAATAACAAGGCAGAAAAGTCCATCCATATAATTTTACATGTGTTGTCACCCTCAAACTACAGCAACAGCATCTAACATCATGCTGTAGATATCCATATATAATATTAAAATAGCGAAATGTCTTTGACCAACAAGGGAACCTGAATGTGATGTACTGCATTCTCGTCAGGTTCAACCCTGGGTGCCAGTTTTAGACTTGTTGCCCACAGTAAATGATCCCAATTCGAGCATTGACGCTATCCTTTGACATCACCTACGAGTGATTTCAAAGATGATCATATCTTTTGGAACGCTTTGATACAATATATCAATTGGTGAAGTGTATGTATGTACAATGAACAAAGACTAGAAGGACATAAAACATAACTTTTTTCTTTGAGACACTGGCAGCATCCTCAGGACAAGCTTCCTAATTTGTATTTCTAAATTTAGTGTTGGTCTAAAGACAAAGCCAAGTTTCTGAACTGTACACTTAAAACGAGCAAGAGGGCCGAGGTCATTTTTGCTCAAGGCTCTTCAGGATACTTGGCAAATGGCAATACATTCAGCACAGAGGGCTTCTTAAACTGTCCTTATTTTCTGTCAAACTAACAGATGATTGTGTCTTAAAAAATGTTTATTTGTGATGGGACAAAAAATGTTACATAGAGGCAATCACTACATTAGTCGTATACGATTGGAGAGACAGCATCTAGAAATGTTTACACCATTTGTAAGTCAGTCAGCCAGTGTATTTCTTTGTCTGTTTACAAGAATTCACCAAACATTCTCTGTAGCAAGACAACATAAAGAGCTTCAATTTCTTCTCTTCTTGCATGTCAGTTGAATATGTGCACCATTGAAGTTGATCACAGACGTTTCATTTTGAAAGTGAAAGTTGGCTGTGCATAACTGTCTGTACACATCTGAAAAAGGTTTAGCAGCCACAGGGGAATCTACTCGAGCCAGTCTTAAGTCTCACAAGTGTTACATCATCCTGTTGTAGACAGTTTGTTGAATTACCAGTAATGTGAGCTATACAATTTACAATAACATCAATGAAGATCAGATCGACTTATTTGTAAATATGTTTCTCCTTGACTCTTGTGTGTGAGAGCTTACATTGAAGTTAATATCCACAGACAAAGCATAATACAAACTGCGGTACCACAATTCTACGTAATGATCAGTAAATCTTAAAAATGTTGTTATGAACACTTTTCCAACAGTGTTTTGATTACATCTCCTGTGACTCAAGACACACATGTTTTTTTTTTTTGTACTACTGTCATTTTGATGTGCCTATGGTTGTGCCTTCTAGTGGCTCATATGTTTTAGATTTTAAATGCTTTTTCTTAGCATGGAAAGTAAGAGAAAAATTGAATATTTATTTGTTAATTCAGAATTTGTGTAAGCATGACGGCTTTGTAGGCTTACACTGTAAATATATTGAGGAAAATCTCAGAATCAAGTCCTTATTTATTGACCAACACATACAGTCGAGTCAGTTATTTCATTTATAACTCTATAGTCCAATATCACAAATGTGCCTAATCCTGTCAGTAATTGATTGGATATTGAAACCGACAGTGAACTGTTACAGTTATATAGTATGTTACGCTATATATCATGTATAATAATAATTATTATCATCATATAAATTATATAATACTCCTACTCATGCAGTGTAACCAGAGTGAACTTGAGCTTATGTATGTGTATGTCAATAAGCAAGGTTTAATTACCCACCAAGCCAGGTAGTTGAGAGTTACATGTAAAACAAGCCATAAACTACCCACAAACCTTCAGATAAACTGCCGGTCAAGTCGCTGGTTGTCGTATGTTGTATAAGCTTTGTACTTGTTGCTTGTCAAGTGGCCACACACACTTTTTTTTTTTTTTTTTTTTTTGTGAGGGGCGGGTGCCGTGAAACAACACGAGCTTGCCCGTGTCAATCAGTGAAAAAGTCCTCCTATCCCGAGCGCGACCAACGCTGACTCTTGTGTTGTTACATTGTAGCGGAAAGAATGTCGGAAAGGGCCGAGGATGACGTCAGGGGGGAGCAGCGCCGAGCAGCCAGGCAGCAGCTGAAGCAGCAGCAGATCCAGCGGGGAGAAGGCTCCACAGCAATGGCGACGGTTGCGGAGCGGCGATCATTGCCTAGTCCAGAAATAATGCTGGGGCAGCCTTGGAGCAACTGGGTCGACGCCGCCAAACTCCACGGCAACGACGGTGAGTTCCCTAGCGTCCCGAATGTGCGCGACGAGGCGAGGTGGAGCGCGACAGTTGCCAGTCCTGTCCTTTTTTTGGCCGATTGCATGCAGTTTTTGGTGGAATATGAAGAAACGCTACTGGTAGCAACAGCACGGGCAGGCAAGCAAGTGCAACTATTTATTTGTCTGTGTGTCGGATCGCCTCATTTTCAGGTGCTGAATCGGAGGAAAGTTTCAAAGACTTCGGGAAAAATCGAGAAGCCATGCGTTTGTGCAGAGAAGGTGAGTGTGTTTTTTCTCTCTAGGGCCAAAGGTGTATTTTGGTTCTGGAGGTTTGCACACACACACACACACACACTCACACACACATGGATTCAAACACTTTACACACGTCGTTCGGCCAGAATGTAAAGCTACTGTAAATCATGCGCATTAGGAATTTACAGGACAACCGGATATAATAAGTTAAACATGTGTGTCTGATTAGTGTGGTAGTTAACATTTGCATATGGCCCTAAAATAACTTAACGGTTAACAACTTAGACTCGCTGTAGTTGGGTATAGGCCCAAACATAGTAATAACAATGTCATATTCTGCTTGGAGGCTACATTTATTGGACTTTATTGTTCAGCATCCACATTTCTGCCATTTTACATGTGAAACCTTCCACCATATTTCATGTCAACACTTACATCTAAAGACAACTGCAAGGTTTGTTGCCTTAGGAATTTTAAGGTAGCCACAATTTTAGTAGAAACTTGTGATTTCTCAAAACGAGAACCCCAAAGGAAAACGCTGGTGTTCAAACATCAGTTGGGACTTTTTCTAAAAGTCCTTTCTTAGTCATAGTTATTCAGATGAGTTGCAGTGTAGCTTGCTGCTATGTCACACACTGCTTGAACACTAAATATGACCAACACAAATGTTTTTGGCACCACACATTTAAATAAATATTTCATTTCATTGAAACTGATGGAAATGCTAAATGTAAGATAACTTTTTAGTAGTTTCCCGCCAACCAGCATGTCATATGCATTTCTGATTTATTCAGGCCTGACATGTAAATTCTGAAAGTCTGCCATCACCGTGGATTAAAAATAAATCGACCAGACTGCTCCGATAACCAGATGATTGGATGATTGTGTTCCTGCCACTTTTCTTGCTAAACATCTTGTAGGTTTTCCTAATTGTGTTTTTCAAGGCAGATGTTTAATCATTCTGTAATAGGCACTAACAGGGAAAAGGTTCAGTCGTGACAGAATAAAGCGAAACATCATCTGATAAAAGCGTGATAAAACCCACAGTGTCAGAGGCACACATCATCTGGCTTCTGAGCCACGGAGTGATGTTTCAGAGCAGTTTGTACTTGAATTTTATTTTTGGAAACACCTCGATTAGCGCTAGCTGATTTGTCCTGCTGGCAGGCCTGGATTTAGAATGAGCCTCACCACATAGGTAAATGGCATCTTGTTTAATTACGAATCCGCAATCGTGGGCTATCCGGCCTCACCAGGCTTTAAGACTGACATCAGAATGAGCAAGTTGACAGGGAGAGTTGAGGACTAACCTGTTTATTTAAGCCAGAATTAAATGAATGAATGATGAGTCAGCTTTCAACCACAGCTATGCAGTGATTGTAGTTTGAAGTCTAACTTGTTTAAAGGTTTCATGCATCACCAATATTGTGCACTGTCTCAAATAGTCAATTTGACAACCCTCTTGAAAGGGCATATTCACAGAAACGCTATGTTTATTTAGCATTTTATGTATTTCTGCAACACAATCAAAGCTACTCTCAATCACTTAAGAAAAGATTTGTTTATTTCTTGCCCAAGGACACATAAGCAGGGCATGTCAGATGTGACCTTGCTGTTACAGTACGTTCAATCGCAGCTACCAGGACACCGAGATCAAGATGCGTCCTTTTCTTTTAAGTGTATTGCAGCGATGAGAGCATAGTGAAAATAAATGTATTCTCTGTTGTTTTCTGTTCTGAAATTCTGTCTGTGGGTATGATTTGGCAGAGAAAAATGGCACTAATTAAGCAAAAACCACCAGGATCATATTCAGACACTCAACATCATCATTAATTGCACAGCCAACAACAAAGCGATCACTGTGGTGTGAATAATTGTCACAGAATTTGACAGACTTATGGGACTTCTGATATAGAACACCTTTGGACACTGGTATGTCCAACATTGTGGAGGCAGGCGTTTGTTGGAAGAAGTGATTTCTGTATTTTGTATAGAATAGGGCATCTGCCTTCATTGAGGAGTCAACATCAGGAAACATGGCACATTTCACTTCAGTCACACGATTTTGGCGTGCACTTATGATGTCATCAGTGTGTGTCCACCTTTGGTTTCTTTTTTTTTTCCCCTCCACATGTTGCTGTGAGGGAAAGGGTTAATTGCAGGCTACTTCACAGGGCACTTATCTGATGTTGCATTTGCATTGGTCAACAATGTGGCCTGTGTGCATACCCTAAGACCATTGCACAATGTCACAGGCAAATGAAGCTCCCAATGACAAGAAAAATAGAGCTTTCAGATTTCATGCAAATGCTGTAGGATACATTATACTGCATACATTGGGTTGGTGGCTGACCTACAGAACTGCTGTCTGCTTTGTGAGGATGAAAGGCCGTAAGAAAAATTAAGAGATTATCCTATCTCCAGGTCAAGAAAAGCATTTTCAGATTAAGACAGAGAGACAAAATGATCTTTGAAAATTCAAGGCTGTGAGGTCATTTGACATGAAACTGGGTTGAAACACGTCTCTGTCATATCGCAGCGTCTGTGAGTGACTGTCGTTTGTGTCATGGGGCTGATCAACACATGCTGCTCGTGGCAGAAGTGTGTGTTCATACCAGAATGTTATTCTGTGTGTGTGTCTACTAGAGGTATTACAAGTGGATGACTACACCTTTCCGCCATGAGTCACGACCAGATTCCTCCTGTGGTGTAATCGCCATTGTAGCGCTCATAGATGATTAACACATTGTAAAAATGTATGGCAATTAATGACTGATGTAGTCACTCATCATCTGTCTGGCTTTTTATAGATTTTAGTGTGGCACTGTCACAGTTGGGGAAGCTGGGAAATGTAGAGCCAGTGTCAGCCACAGGTCAGATTCAGCCAGCGTGTGTGCTGCTCAGAGGCAGCCAGAGCTGCTACTATTCCACCTAGATCATTCATCACTGCCATGGATGAGGATGCTGAAATTAACTGGACTCTCATTCTCTTCCTCTGTCTCGTGCTCACAGGCTCTCTTCCTCCTCCTCCAGTGCAGGTCCTCTGCTCACACTCTCTTTGTCTCGCTGAGGCCTCGGCCTCGGCCCGCTTCTCTGCTCTCTTTCTCGCCGTGGTTTTTTTCTCTGTCGCGCTCCTTTCTTGGCTTTGCTCGGTTGCTCTGTCTCTTCGTTCTCCTCCACCGTGACTTCCTTTCTCTCTCTCCCTCTCCCTCTCTATCCTTTTCATCTCCTGTTCGCACAAGAAGAAAATGGAGATTGAGAACGGGGCAGACACAGTGGTGTTAGACCACATTTCAAGTCGGGCCATTTTAGCTGTACAGTTCAGTTGGTGCCAAAGCGTTGAATGCAGGGTGGCAAGGCGATCTAGCAGAGCTGCTTTTATAGTTGAACAACCCGTTTGGAGAACGCTCCGAGTGAACAACAGCAGCAGTTTGGGAATGAGTCCCGTTTGACCTTGCTATTGATCCAGCAAGGAAATGTGGTTAGCCTGTTTCAATAAAGGATCTGAGAGAAAGTGGAGTTTTAATGGAGAATACATGGGAAGTTATTGATTTAGCTAATACATGTGCTCTCTCATTATAACTTCAGTTTGCTAGTGGTACAGGAGACTGGCTCATAGAGAGAACTGGATGAAAACAGACATTGCAGAAACGAAAGGTTACCCAGAACTTCCAGGCCAGCTTCCAACCACTACTTTAATGGCTTACGCTCCTGCAAGTGGCAACCAGTGAGTACTACCCTCCACATCCCATTTCAGCACTTGTCATCGTTGCAGAGTAGTCAGACCCCTGCTTGTGCACATCAGCAGTGTGCTACCCAACTAGCAAGTTCTATATAATTTACACGCCTTTGTCCATTAAGTGAAGACATTTGCCTTTTCTCTGAGGCAGACCTCAGCCGCTGTGAAAGCACGTCTTTTCGCTCCACTGCTGTTGAAGGAGACACTTAGGAGAGTGGTTTCAGACAATTGACACACACTAAGTAGCATCAGGCTTGTCAATTCATCCACACAAAACTGCCACTGACCTCCCTGAGAGGGAACCCGCCAGGTAGGCCCTTTTTATATGGTCTTTGCTTAATGGCCCTCATCCCTTGCAGACTCAGCCGGTGATGTTTGGAGAACCCTTGACGGCCCTGGTGGAGTACATATTGGAGAGGGGCTCCAGCTCTCTCCTCTTGTATGTTATCCTCTGCTCTTCTCATCATAACGCCCCAGGCAATCTCTTAATTAGCCTCCTTAATTAGGTGGGTTCTGGTTTTCTGCGCCAGGGTAAATTTTGATCACATTCTGGTGAGGAGCGGCACTTCCCTCTGATTTGCCTCAGAGTGGCTTATGAAGCGTGAGGCTTGGTTCATGCTATTTGGTGAGATGCTGGAGCTGCAGACCATGCTGTGCTCATGTACCTTGGCGTTCATGCTTCTGGTGTTTTTTATGATTGCGCACCTGAACGTTGCACTGCAGGGACATGTACATTGACCAGAGGGAAAAAGAACCACTGAAATCAGCCATTTCTTCCAATTTTTCTTCATTTCAGTTAATCCTCAATAGAGGCACTGTACTGCTATAAATTTACTCCATTTCTCCACAATGTCTTCTTGTGTTAAGCATGAGCTGGCTTTAGAGGAGGAGGTTTCAGATCAGTCCTGACTCATGAGAACGTGACCAGCATTACTGGATTGGAATATTTTAATGTTAGGAATTTTAAACATTTCTGTACATCTCACTGTGACATGTCACATCTCTAACTTGACAGACTGTCAAGAAATCCAGCAACACACTGTTTTGATTGTAGGCCTGCTTATTGATTATTTTCGCTGTCAGACCATGTGTTTTTTGAATTTCGCCCTCAATCAGTTAATCATTGTGTCGATAAAATGTCAGAAAAGGTTTTTAAAAAATGTCCACCATAATTTCTGAAGCTGAAGCTGCTGACCTCAAATTGCTTGTTTTGTCTGACCAGCAGTCCAAAAACCCAAAGATATTCAGTTTACTATCACATAAAGTGAGAAAAGCAGCAAATCTTCACAATTGAGAAGCTGAAACCAGAGAGCACTTCTTATTTTTCACTCCAAAAGTTAATCAATTACGAAATGTTGCAGCTCTAAAATAAATCCTTCAATCATTGAATTAAGTTACCCAGTAGAAGATCAACACAGGAAACATTAGGGGACAGCCATACTGAACGTTATTTCATGGTGAGAGTTCTAACCTGATTTAAAGTCACAGATCATCCACACTCATGGATCTTGTATGTACAGTGTTTTTTTTTTTAGATCTTGGAGAGACGTTAATTCTTTGACAGCAGGTAGCCTCTGGATTGCCGACTCTGCCCTTTTCCTGCCTCTTATTAGTAGGACTTGTTCTCTATGATAAATGTGGACTGGTACCTGGGAGAGATCAGTATTAGCATGTGCAAACAATGCTGTCAGATTTCCTTGAGTGAACTCCTCACATTTTTAATATTCTTAATATGGTTACGTGTTTTGCAGTGCAATGATATCTGAATTTTAGTCCGGTACATGACCAAATTTCCCTCTTGGTGCTGTGCACAAAAAAGGCTATCACTGTGTTGTGACAACAAACAAGTGATGGATATTTTGTTGTAGATTCACAGTGCACTGCTAACTGGGACAGCAGGTGAACGCAGGCCTGTTTCATTTCACTCCCCTTGACTTGTGTCCTGTGTGGTTGATTCTTCTCCTGTGTACAGACATGCCCATATTTGGCCAGTGTCCCGCACAGGACGACTTCTACCTGGTGATGTGCAGCCACTGCGGTCAGGTAGTCAAGCCCCAAGCCTTCCAAGCACACTACGGTAAGTGTTACGCTCATGCACACAAACACACACATGTATACGTGCATGCATGTATTCAGAGTGATCTTTCACGCTAACGCCATGCAGTTAGTTTCATGACTTTCTGAATTTTATAGATAACCCCTCACAAGAAGAAGAGTGAGACGGTAGATTAGTGAAGAAGGAAGTAACAAATTAGTTTTGTCCAACAGGAACCATATACCACTTCAAGGCCAGTGCTGAAGCTTAACACTTGAACACTCTGTGGTATTACTTCTCCCTCCGCCTTTGTATTTCCCCACCACTTTTTCTTGTCCACACGGTAACCTGAGAAGGGACGCCACAGACTTTGATTTATTTATTTATTTAACTCACTGTGTGTGTTTACAATTCCCCTGTTAATATTTGATGTGGCTCTTTGGGTCTTCGCAGTAATGGACTTTTTTTAACACGTTCGTATCAGATTTCTGGTTCTGTTAATGCTTGACGGATGGGTGTGTGTGTGTGTGTGTGTGTGTGTGTGTGTGTGTGTGTGTGTGTGTGTGTGTGTGTTTTTCAGAGCACGGATTTCCACTGCTTGGTAGTTAAGCTGGATCTCTGACTAGAGTGCTTAAGTAAATGGATGAATTATAGATCTGTGAAAATAGTGCCACTGCATCACTGTGGATCTCGTTAAATTTCACAGTGTTCACAGCGAGTTCACAAACACCCTCAGGTGCTGAAAGAAATAAGCTGTCTGTTCACTCCCGAACTCATTTCCTTGAAATGGTAAGGAAGGCTGTCTGTCAGAGTGACACCTACCATATCATGTCATGCCAGATTTTATATTAGTCTTTGTAAGTCAAGTCAATTTAAGGTGGCCGGAATTGTTAAAAGTTAGTTCACATGGCCTCTGTGGAAAACTGATGGCCAATAAAGACTTAGTAGCATCAGTTTTTGTCCCATCCTTCACTCTCAGCATCTGAAATTTATTTTTATAACTTGGGTCTTTTTTGTCCTAAATGTGTATTGAGTTGTAGTCACTGAATTCTTTTCAGCGGTGTGCGTTCCCCATGAGGAGTGACAGCAGGCACAGTTGTCAAAGGAGCCACAAGAGGGAGGTATAACAGCACATGGCTCTGAGAGGAACTGCCTTTGCTACTGTGTCAACAACAGTGAAAGGACGGCCTACTCCCGCACCATTAAACAATATAGACTGATACAAGCCTGTCTAGACCAGACTCTTGCTTATGAACTGCAGCATCTAGTTGAGTTGTTATACCTGTCTGGGGATTTTGAATGATAACTAGACAAACACTGGAGGGAATTACAGAGTCTATGAGGTAAAACAGTACTGACAATATCCCAGCCGGTGGCCGTGGGACAGCTTTAACACAGTGGTACTGTGCATAATCTGATACATGGACTACAAGTATTCAAAGTGAACAGTGGTTTCAAGCTGGTTATAGCTGTTTGTTCCTTCAAACATGTATTGATGAGTCATTCTGTTATGTGAGCACAATGTCTGTGCTGATGCGGAAAAGCAGAATGAGGAGAATTTCCTTAAAAAAAGAGATATAGACTCATCCAAAAGTAATCCCTCTCAGTCACCACTTATGACCCATGACAAGTGTGTGCGGTGTCTGCACCTCCAGCGACTTTGCCCTTTGCCTGTATTTTCTTATTGTGTGGTGCTCGGGATGTTTCAGGACAATGTGTAGCTTCCAGCCAATAACAGCACTCAGGGTGTGCGTAAAAACGCAGCAACCAGGTGCCAGATTTTAAACATGCAGTATCTGGCAATGCAGAGTAACAATCTGATACCTTTTGTATAAAGAAAAATATAGCGATGTTGTGGTCCAGAGATTGATGTGGCACTAAGATTTAGCCAGCGGCCCACTATCATTGAATGCATGTAAATGACAGTGGAAACACTAAATCTAATATTGACACTGATGATGCAGTTATGTTGTGGATGTGTCACATTTGGCCGATACCCAGTCTTCTCAGTAAGGTCACCATCGCCGCTGATTCTGACTTCACGTATCAGATTGATGCACACATAATAACTGTAATTGTTCACCATCACATGCTACTGAATTCTTGTCTTGACTAATTTATACAAATTGCTTAATGAGCAGCTGAATAGGGCTGACACTAATGATTGTTTTCATTATTGATGAATCTGACAATAATTTTTTTGATGCATCGTTTAATCCTTTAGTGGTGTCATTGTCAGGAAATAGCAGAAAATGCTGATCGTAGTTTCCCATAGCTTAAAGCTGCAGTAGGTAAGATGGAGAAGAGAGCAGACTTAGCCTGAACATTTGAACCAACACAAGTTCCACGTCACATCCCCTCCCTCTCCGCTGCACTCATGCCCCGCCTCCAAGCCCCTCCTCCCCGCGGCGTCTGCGCAGCTGCCATGACAACCAGTAATGTTAGCCTTTGCATCAGAAACAAGCTAACTCTGCCCAGCCGCTACATCACAGTCGCTAACATACCGTACGCGCTGTGGAGTGTTACTATGACAATCACCATATTGGCTTTATGGTTATTTGTTATCTTAGCTGTATATGCTGTTGTTGGCAGCGGCGGTATGGGCAGTTTCTCCTTTACAGGTGGCTGTTGCTCCACCATATCTTTCACTAGCCTCCTGACGCCGCTCACAGAGCTGTTTGACTGAGCGGCAGCCGGCAGCATGAGCGGAAGGAGGGCGGTTCGCAGTATGTGTGAGTAGTGATTGACAGAGACTGACACTCCCTCAGGCGCTCCTCTGGCTCTGATTGGTTGTTTTGTGTCGGGTGCGCGGATTCTTGCAAACTGCAGCAGGAGCAGTAGGTGGGACCAATGGAGCCATTTTTTTTCACAGATTACATGTTTCAAGTACTGCTGTCTGGGCATAGGGACGGTTTTAGCAAATATGACAAAAAATTACTTTTATACAAGTTACCTACTGCAGCTTTAATGTGATGTCTTCAGATGTATTGTTTTGTCTCACCAGCAGTTCAAATCCCAAAGATTTTCCATTTATTGTGATATAAAACAGAGAAATAAAACAGAAAAAGTTGCATTTCTTTACATTTGAGAAGCTGGAACCAGAGAACCAGTTAATAGATAGTTAGTTGTAGCCGCTTCATTTTCTGTTGATTGAATAATCATTTCAGCTCCATGCCAGAAAAGTCCAAATCTAAGTGAAATTCTGTGGCTGTGCTACTATATGTGGTCACACAGAGTAGAGAGCTCTTGCTGTGATTTTTCCTCCCGGCTTCCTCCCTCTGATGTCATTACAGGAAGACCCCATGTGGCGTTAACACAGGCGAAGGCACTGATCTCGGCACCATCGAGATGGTCTCAATATGATTTTAGCGTGCCTCTTTGAGCCCATCTGTCTCCCGTTAGGTGTTTGTGCTTCTCGGCTGAGGCTTGTCCCAGCAGGGGTGACACTCACCGCAGAACGGGAAGCTGCAAGCTCGCCTGCCGTTTTATGCATCCATTTATGAACTTGTCGAACAAAGACTTTCATGCACTGCCTCGGCTGAGCAAACACACAAATACACATATTTGGATGATTCGCCTTGAGCTCAGATAGCAAGGAAAACTGAGCATAGTGTATTTATTAGTTTTACTAAAAGAACAAGGTGATTATTGTCATACAACTGCTGTACAGGGGCCAAGCTCTGGCTTGAACACGGATCTTGTGGAGATGGTAGTAAGGCCATCACACTTGTTCATTGGTGTTTTTCTCTCACTCCCACAGTCAGGGATTCCCCTTAGCACTGAGCCAACTGTTTGACAGTGTGAAATAGGATATTGGGACTCCTCCTATTCCTTGTGTCTGTTGTCTGCCCCACCCACCCCACCTTCTCAACTCTCCTCTTTTATTCCTCTTCCACTGCCGCTGGTGTTGGCTCTCTTTTCTAAGTGTTAGTGTTGTCAGTGTCACGCTGGGGTTCCCTGGTATGAGTTTGTGTGCAGGGTGTGCTGTTGACTGTGACTGGGACAGGATAAGACAGCGGGGGAAGGAGGGAGGAAAGGAGGGAAAGAAAGGCTGCTAAGGAGAGGGAGGGAAGATATCGGGAGGGTGGCGTGAATGGGTGTGTAGAGGGAGGCAGACCCTTAGGTGAGAAGAGGGCACTCTTAAAAGCTTTTTTTTTTCCTTAAAAGGGAAATTGGAAGAAAGCTGTACATCTTGAAGGTGTGTATTTTTGTGAGTGTTGGAGGCTGAGGGAGTGGCAGCCCTGTGCGTGCTTGTGTGTCAGTATCTCCTCCACTGTTTCCGCAGCAACAAGCTTGTTTGCAGATCACCAGCTGAGACTGAGCTTTGGCCTACAGCCCAGTTCCCAGCTACACCACGGCGTTAGCCCAGTTAAAGGGGAGCTAACCAGGCCCACACCTGTGGTCCAGTGTATGTATTAGGGAGCTTCTGCCTGAGTTGCAGAGAACTTGATTTAAAAATATGCCTTTATTCTTTTGATACTTTCTTCTTTGGCAACTGATTAACTCTAGACTCTCTGAAATGAATCTGTGTTGTAATGAAATGGGTATATGCTGTGGAACAGCAGTGGAAATGTCAATGAAATTATTTTGAGTTTTATTTCATTGTTATATGCTGTTACTAAAAATAGCAAGTGATGAGAGCCTCCTTTGAAAACTCAAACCCTTCGGTGCTTATTGTGAGAGCACACGTAAGAGACCAGCTTGTGATGATGTTTGGAAACCATGGTGCACTTAAATTTTCCTCAGAGGAAAAGATATTTAGTTTTGGATAGTTTTTTTTTTGTCTTTCATCTATTTTTGTCTTTCCCTCCACAACTCCTCCTAACCTTTTCTGCTGTCATACTGCCTTTTATCAGTTTGCACTGCCGCTGTTCTAAGAAGCTCAGGCAGGAAATGAAGCTCTTGACCTGTTGGCCGGTTCTATTTTAGGCTGAGTTGGCATGAATCACAAATGCTGCTTATTTGTTGTCGAGGTAACCTCCTCACCACTGTCAGAGGAAGATCTCTATGTTCCCATGTTAGTTAGTTACATTTGGCAGAGGCTTTTATCCGAAGTGACGTACATATGGATGCACACACCGATGGTGCAGCATCGAGGGCAGTTTAGGGATTCAGGATCTTGCCCAAGGATACTTGGGCCAGGGATCGACCTCCTGATTGGCAGATGACCGCTCTACATCCTGAGCTACAGCCGCCCCCATATGTCTTGCCTTTGCTCCTGACTCATGGCCCAATTATTGCCACATCAACCCACATAGGCTAGTCTTTTATAGTGTTTAATCAAAGCTTTGCCATGCTTAATTGTGATCATCTAATTGAGTTAACTATAATGTTTTGATACCAGCCTGGTTTATACTGTCACCCCAGAGAGAAGACACAGTTCGGCCAGCAAGCCAGCCTCCACCTCACCCTTTCCGGTGTCGGGCAGGAACCGGAGCAGCGGCAGCGGACTTGGGCCCGGGCTGGGCTTGGGGTCTGTAGCTGGAGTGGCAAGTGGAGGCATCCTCGGTCGTCCTTCCACCGCTGGATCCGGCTTATCCTCCTCTTCGACGTCCTCCTCCTCCAATCCCAAACTCCTCAAACCAGCCAAAGAGAAGCTGCCAGGCATTCAACGAAGACCCCCCTTTCCACCCTTCAGGGTGATCCAGCCGGACAAGATGTAAGTTTCACTGTGTAATATTTGCAGTGTTGTGTGTTGCAAAGATTGTGCACTCTGCTGATATACAGTATATATCAAGATGAGGCCTGAGCAGTATTTTTTAAGTATTTTTATATCAAAATAGTGGTTTAAAAGAGTGAAATGTAACAAATGTAAGTTAAAGTCAGGGACTGTTGATTTCATTGGCTGTAATGATAACTGCTCTCTGTGAATTTACTCAGCTGTAGTTAATTAATGCTAATTCAGTGAGCTGGCCCAGCAACAGAAAAAGAAATCTTGGCTGTTGCCTGGTTAACATGCTCTCTGGTGTCTGTTTACAGTTGCCTAAAGACGGTTTTGTGGAAGAAGTTCCACTTTGTATCATTTTTGCCATTTGAAAAAATAAGGAGTGGGCTGTGTCCTTTTACTGTTCATAAATAGAGTAGCAAGTTAGTCATCTCAGTGAATGGGTAGGAGTACCTCATTTAAGTTTTTAGCCCCAGTCCAGACCCCAGATCTTTAATATTTAATAGTTATCTGCTGAATGCTGATGTGTGATTGATTCCCATCCATTGTAGTTGGCAGCTCAGTTATGTTGTCAAGTGTAAATGACAGGCTGCTGGTGAACAGAGTTGTCTTAATCTCCAAGATGAACGTTAAAACACAGTATATTATCATTTTATGCTCATCCCTTTTAAAAGTTCCAGGATTCAGAGCTACGGAGCAGAGCTCTCAGTAGTATTATCAGGGGTCTTTAGTCTCATAAGAAAACACTGTCAGATGTGACTTCCCAGTAGTGTGTAATCGTTACAGTAACTGTCCAACTATGTCTGGCTGTTATCAATAAGTATAGCAATGCTATTACTGTAGATGTCATAAGTAGACTTGAATATTGATGAATAATATCTAAGATTGACATTAATGTCATATCTTAAAAATGTACCCTAAATTTGGCACGCGTTTGAGTATAAAACCAGGCCAGTTTACTGAGAAGTTGACTTTTTACCTGATTTGCATAATGTCGAAACAACATGATTTTGGGATCATCCTTGGTACGGTCACATCTTGTGTAGACCACAAATACAGACGTGTACATTAGTTTATACCAAACTGTTTAAAACACAATATTCATCAGACAGAAGTTTTTCTACCAGTAGAGGTTTTGCTTCTGTTTCTTCTTAGATTGCTATCCCTTTATCTGGTTGTATTAGGCCATTTAGGTGATGAAGTATCTTTTATTTAATTCACTGGCTTAGCCAAAAACTGATAATGATGAGCCTCTTTGATCTATATCCAGTGGTGTTATGTAACTTTGGGTAATTATTAATCAGTGATGTAGTGAACAAAATGGTATAATCACGTTAAAATTCTAATATACAGTATAGTATCATTTAGATACACTGAATGCTCCCAGCTCTTAAAGCTAGTGTTCACATCACCTCATGGAGTTCTGTTTTCAGTTCTCTTTTAATCATATTTCCTCAACTCTGGCTTGTCCAGTCATTGAACGAGCTGCAGTCTAAATGAAACAGAAGAGCTGTATGTGCAGTGTGAGCTCATTCATTATCAAAATCTCTATTTCAACCAGGATTTGTGTTCAAGATCTGTCTGAGAACAGACATGTATTTTGTATTTTGTTTTTGTTTCTTTTAACTTTGACGAATGATGGATCATGTTAGATTTACTTTTTGTCCTCCCAGCCCCATCCATACGTACACATCTGTCTCTTACCATGCGTTTCTCACTGGCTCCGTGTTTCTAACTCTCAGCTTCCTCCTTGCTGCCCTCTTCATCTCTGTAACCTTCTCTTCCAGCCTCACCCCGGCTGTCAAGGTGGAGAAGATGCATCTGAGGGTGGACTCGTCAGCTAAGCTGGTGCAGACCCCATCTGCCCCCGCCACCACCTCATCCTCCTCTACATCCTCCTCTAGCACCACTGTGAGCTCCAACACTACCACCATCACCACCTCCTCCTCCTCTTCATCAGCCCTTAAACCAGGCCTTAACTGTCCCTCCATACCAAAGCCCCCATTACTGGCCCCGGGTCAGATTCCCAACGGCAAGGGCCATCTCTCAGTCCTCTCGGACAAGAAGCAGGACAGCAGCAGCAGTGCCAGTAGCAGACGCCACCTTAACAAGAAAGTGACAGGTCAGTTGGAGGAAAGAATGGAGGGAAACTACTGTTCAGTTTTGTGCTCTCAATATTTTGTATTGTCAGCTCTGATTCATGAATTCAGTTTAGATTATGACCTACAGTATTTTGATGCTGTCTCAAACATCCAAACATATTCTGTCATCTGAGGCTATTATTTTACATAACACAACTTATAGCTACCAGGGCAGGTAATTTGTCACAATGCATGTAAATAACAGTCTCCCTCCCCCTCACTCCTCTTCTGTGCCTTCAGAACGTGAGTTCAATCCAGATATCCACTGTGGCGTTGTGGATATGACAGCTCGGAAACCATGCACAAGATCCCTAACATGCAAGGTAACCAGTGTATCTGCATAGTTTAAACTGTTTATCATTCAAGTTGTAAAGCTGGCAATGTTCCACACAGACCCCATTAAAGGACCAAATCCTTGATGTGGAATTATTTATTTCTAATTTTCCTCACTATTTGTGTTACAAACTAAAAGCTATGGGATGCTGCAGCTGTTGTATATTTTTCCATTTTGAAAAGAGGATAAGACAGTTTTTGGACATTCTTGTGGAAGCAAGTTAGTGTCGTGGGTGTTTCCCAGAGCAGTGGCTGACTGACGTTTGAGAGTCAGCATTTGTTGGACTCGTGCTGTCAACTTCTGTGATGTGGTACTGACTGCACAATACTGTCTGCAAACTTTCATACAGAAGTTTTCCTCCCTGTTTCAGCTTTATTTATGTACCATTAGCAGTTTAATCTGCCTCTTTACAATGTTCAACATATGGGAGAACCGTGATGCTGTTAATTGTGCATTCCTCTCAGAACATGGAGGCCAGCTAGCTACATTTACTATTGCTCACTCTGAAAATGGAAATCAGTTAGCCTAGCTGGTTAATGTTAGAAATGGTTTCCACTAGATGTTGGTTTTCGTTCATTTCAACACCTGCTGAGTCATCAGCAGCTCCTGCACAGCTGCAGCTCCTGGCTCAGTGTTGTTACCCTGCATTATAGAAAGAAGGCGTCCAGCTAGTGTTAATTGTCTCACTTTCACTGGGTCAGTTGTAACCTCATCACTTCATATGTTACCAAGTAGGGAGTAATGTGTGGAGGAATTTGAGGCCTCACATCACTGATGGCACTAAGCAATGGCTAAGAACTTTTTGCTTTTCAGTGCCCACCCACCCACAAATTACCAGTATCAATTTTATGAGTCGGAAGTAAATATTCACACCCCACGGAGAACACTAATGTAGGGGGCGCCATCATAGACAAAACTGGATTTTTTTCTATTTGGTGGTTACAATTTTGACCAAATAATTAAGGTAAAACATACACCAAGGATCTGCATATTGATTTCATTGTAATAATACATTTTACCTTCTGTTCTGACTGTTTTGCTAAAACATCTCTGCAGGTTTTAGGAAATGTTGCTCAAAGAGAAATAAATTATTTATTTGGCTGTGACTTTTTCAGCTGTTCTGTGAAGTTTTTGGGTAGCAATGGAGCTCTGTGGCGCACAGGGATGAGCTGTAGATTCAGACAGTGTTCTTCAGTAAGCTCAAGTCATCAAGTTGCTGTCATGCTTGGAATTTGGTGACAATAATAAACACGTACAATGTCACCAAACTTATTCTTTATTCCTAAGATTGTTGTGTTGATTTTCAGCAAAGTCACACATAAACCCAAGCAAATAGACAACATTTCTGACCTCTGACCTTTCCAATGTCCCACCAGACACATTCCTTAAGCCAGCGGAGGGCGGTGCCAGGGCGGAGGAAGCGCTTTGACACGCTGCTGGCAGAGCACAAGAACAGAGCAAGGGAGCGGGAGAGGGAAAGAGAACTCCACCAACCCCATTCCCAGCAAAACCCCTCTCTCAGGGACCCACACCCCTCCTCCCACCTCGCTGCTGCCCATGACGCCCACCAGGTCGCTCATGGCAATGGCCCTGCCCCAGACGCCTCTAAGCCTTTGCCACTCGGCAAGCCCAAATTTCACAGCCCTGGTCTTCCACGGTATGTCCTGCTCCAGTTCTTAATTTTGTCTTGTGTGTATGTGTTATGCATGGTAACACCAGACAAAGTAGACTACATCACTGAGAAGTGAAACAAACACAGTTACAATTTAGCATTTGGCACTTCTTGTATGGCTCTTTAAATAGTTTTTCTGATAATTACCAGCCACTCTATCTGTCCATCAGACTAAACAGCAGTCATGGAGGTGGTACCCCCGGAGACCCAGCAGGAGTCCACGAGTCACCACACCATCCCCAAACTACCCCTGATGGGTTTTCCCGACCCTCCAGTGACGAGGGAGAGAATGAGGAGCGGGAGGACAACGCTGACAAACTGGACTGTCACTATTCAGGTTATCACCCTCGACCGGCAGCTGTAAGTGCGCTCCAACATCACTGGTCTCTAATCAGCTAGAGCCTGTACATTCTTTAGTGTTACTGTAGCTAAACTAAATGATTATCCATTCATTCAATGATTATCAGACTTCAAAATTTATAATGAATGTGTGTGCTTTTACAGTACCAAAATGGTAATCAGTGCCCCCATCTTTTCCCAGTACTGTACATTTGGAAGTCGACTGTTTGGGAGAGGCTGTTACTCCTTTGACCAGCGATGGGACAGAGTGCGATGTGCCCTTACCACAATGATGGACAAGCACGTCAACTCTCAGATGTGGAAGTAAGTCTGTCTAGCTCAGATTTTATTTATGGTCAACATGCTTGACTTATTAACAGTCATAGCTAATGAGTGATATTCTTCTTGCAGGAAAATCCCCTTGGCCTTGGAGAACTCCTCCTCTGTTGCACCTACCCATAGGACAAGCACAAATTCCCATGGTAGCACTCCTTCTTCAGGCTTTCTGGGCCCCCCTGCCACCTTGCCCCAGACTCCTTATAGCCAATCCTACGAGGGCAAGTCCATGCTCTCCTATGGGACCACTTTAAATGCCCGCAGCTCCCCACAGGGCGGGGCTGAGCACCCGGCCTACGGCATTACGCAGGCCCGACAAGTGTCTTCGTCGCCGCAGATGCCTTCAGCCCACTCGTCCTCATCCTCTTCTTCTTCAGCTCCTTCCCTAGCCTCAGGCCGGGCGCTTAAGTCCCGTTCCTCCAGCAGCAGCACTACCAAGTCATCATCGTCCTTCAGGCCCAAGGAGATCTCCTCTGGCTCCTCCACACCTGTCATCCCCAACTCAACTGGTGGGGGCAACATTGGAGCCAACAGTAACAGTAGCAGCACTAGTTTAGGCTTGGGGAAGAAGAGGAAGAACAGCTCTATTCTTTCTTCATCCCATGGCCCCTCTGAATCATCCTCTTCTAATGCCAACTACTCTTCCTCCTCCTCCTCTTTCAAGAAGAACTGTGCAAATCTCGGCAGCTCAGGGAGCACCTACCACCATGGCTCATTAGGTCCTTCATCCTCATCGTCATTGTCCTCCTCCCACAGTGGAGTCCACAGTGTGGGGCTTAACTGTGGCCCCACTGTGCGGACCAACTCACTTAGCCTCAAGGCCGAGCCTTCTGGAGGTTCAGCAGGCGGCTCCTCAGGGCCGCCAGCACGAGGTCCTCCCTCGGGCAGCCCTGCAGAGTCCATCAAGCGCATGAGTGTGATGATGAACAGCAGTGACTCCACCCTTTCCCTGGGGCCCTTTGTCCACCACCAGTCCTCATCCGACCACCACACCAGCTTCAGCCACCACTCCTCAGATGGGCGCCTGGAGGGCAAGAAGCGCAAAAGCTCTCCTGCCTCCAGCAGCATTAATAGTGGAGGTGGGGTAGGGGGGCTCGGAGGAGGAGGGGGACCAGGACCAGGTAGACCCAAAGTGGCCAAGTCACCTGCCATCAACAACATCCATGGGAAGCATGGGCGGAGCATTCCAGGGACACCAGGGCTACCAAACAACTCCCATTTACATCAGGTGAGTGGCAGTGGGATGTGTTGGATTTTGTAGCAGTTACCTTTAGCGCATTCTGACACTTGTGTTCCTCAAGAAAAGTGCAAGAGTAATTGTACAGTTATGTGTAAACACACAAAAAAATCCTGTTAGCAAGATTAGCACCAGTACTATTTTGGTCACGTCCACTATTGGACAAAGTCCACTCATGTACTCAAAGGAGATCACGGTGTGTGACCTGTATTTGGACAGAAAGCCAAAACTGGAACTGAAGCAGTTAATGGAATTCAGCTGACATTCATTTTGTTGTTTACACCAGGAATTTTTTCACTGTGAAATGTCAAAGACATTGAAAAGAAGTTTTAAGAAACGTTTAAGAAACTTCGTCACAAACTGAACATGTGTATGTGGGAAGAGAGATGGCTCCAAAGAGGCCAAATCATCTGGCCCCAGATTACAGGTGCATGTGTCATTCAAATGATTAAATATATTGAGAGAAAAGCTCTCATACAAGGTTACTTGTGTCATTGTTCGCTTCATTCATATTCATAAAATTCGCCGAAACTCTCCTGAAGTCTATTTTTTAAAGCCATCTTCTCCGTTGTCTTAAAAGTGGTCTCTGTCCCACAGATATTACAGACATGTCTGAGTCTGGTATGACCCCTCGACTCGCCACTTCAAGTTGAGCTGTGACGTAGGGCTTATGGGAAACGGTGTTTGTCAGAGGTCGCTTAAAACCATAAGTACTAAACAAGATTGATTGTTTTAAAAAAAAAAAAAAAAAAAAAACCACCTCCTGTCCGCATCTAAATATATGAAGCAAGCCACATTGCATACTGCTGAGAGAGCCTCTGTTCAGCGTGGTTACAAATGTCAGTGGGATTTTAAATGAGGTTCTCTCACTTTCATGGTTGTGGTTTTTCACTTTGGCTCTCTATAAGAGGGGAAATTAAATAGGAATTATAGCTTTTACATGGATACAGCGTGTCAGCTGAATGAACTGAAAAAACTGATGGACCTTAACTTTACCCTGTTTGAGCTTCACGTTTACCCTGAAGCAGTTTAGCCTGATAGCAAACACAACACAGTTTGTACTGCGATTTTTTTACACCTCCATTAGGTCAAGGTTTTTCTCCCAGGATAACTTGTGAGACAGTGAAGTAACACCAGAACGAGTCTCCAGACAGATTACTTAACAGCTCTCTTTTTTTTCTCTCCCTCTACTCCAGCCAAAGGCTCGTCCCTGACAGTGGTGTCCGGCTTCTGTGTATGGAACCGGCAGGTGGACGGGGAATAGTCCGGAGCGGTCTGCATGCTGCTCTGGGCTGCACGAGGCCTTCTAAAATCAAACCCACATTACTCTCAGCTTCCCACAATCCTCAGGGTGGAGATGATCTGGACTGCCCAGTGAAGTCAATGTGGTCCTTACTATTTCTCCCAAAGCCATGTGTGTGTGTGAGCGTGTGCGTGTGTGTGCTTGCACGCATGTGTGTGTGTGTAAATGGGGGGGTGGGTGGCACTGTATGGGAATAGCATGGAGTGCCAGGGGTCCAGTGAGCGAGCCAAGGACCCCCCATGCAGGTGTTGTCCCAGTATTCTGAGAGGTCTTCCTGTCTGGTTGGAACAATAGCAACAGCCATGGGTCCCTTGAGCTGCGGTTCAGAGCTCATTGGGTTCAGGTTAAGGGCTGCCACGACAAGCCGTCACGACGCTGAGCAACTGGGGAGACAACAAGCTGATCTCTTCCTTGTTTGTTAGAATGAGTGCGTGAATGTGCGTGCGTGCGTGCACGAGTATTTTTCTCATGTCAGATTCTGCTGGACTACTGGAATTTCCAACTTAATTACACCCCCAGCGCCTGATCTCAGAAGCCTTGGAAGGAGAGCAGGAGGAGCAGCAAACTGTTACTTGCAACACCTTAAACAACACACAATCACCTTGTTGTTTCACTTTCCATTAGTCTGACTCTCTCTGGCGACACGTTGAGTAACCTCGGGTTGCACGCCGTAGCCTGAGAGGAGCCCGTAGAGACGATCTGGTCAGTTCTTTTATTATCCAGAATAATTATGCAAGTGTTACCTTTTTATGATTTCTTATGAGCTTTTTACACTGAACTACAAAGAGTCTTTGTAGACGTGGTGGAGACAGTTATGCTTTCAAATGTGAAAAGGATGCCTGATGTGCCCATTCGATTGAATCTTTTGTCACAGAGATAGCTTGTTCTTGAGGACACCTGTTAATTTTCTGAATCTTTTCATTGTGCAAAATGATCGCCACAGTAGACCTACCCCCAACTGTGAACAGCACTAAATAACTACTTTCTCCACAGGCACTGCTTACTTGTCTACAAAGCTAGCCAAAAGCTGCTTTCAGCTTTGCCAACTACTTTTTTTTTTTTTTTTTTGAACTAAAAGGTAGGCAGTCTTGCTCATGAAGCGGTGATGGTGCATTGCCTGTGTGGATATGAAGAAAATCTGTGCAAACCGTATTATTGCCACAACTTACCTACTTTTTACCCATATGGCTGTGTGAAATCCACAGCTGTCGTGGGCAGATGTGAATTGTAATGTTTATTTTCCTACATAGGGAATCAGGTATGGTACGTCTTAACTGGAGCAAACTTTATGCACGTCACCTGTCTTCTGTGGGTTTGATTGTCCCTCCAAAGTGTAACCACTACCCAAACTCTGGGTGTTCAAGATTCAATGCCTCGCCGTAACACTACGTCAGTGTGTGTCGAGAGATTTGTCACAGTAGAACGGATAGCCAGGCATTATACTCTGTTCCTTTGTCAAAGTGGAGTCTTAAATCAGGCAATAGTCGCCCATCTCGTTGGGAGATTCGCTTATTTTGAGTAGTCTCGAGTGGGTTTTATGGTGCGAGATTCATTGAGATGGCTTCAGGGGACATATTCAAACTTTTGGCAACACCTGTTGATTTATGGAACCTCCACTGATGTCAGATAGTGTGGAAAAGTAGGAGAGACATTTTTTTTAAAAAAGATTCTTAATTTAGCTTTTTTCTTGTAGCCTATGTATCAAACAAGTATTGAAGTATCCCTATTTGAGAATACATATTTTGTTAAGAAATTGTACATAGTGAAATATGTATTTTTGCACAGGCATTTTTCGTACACGCTGAATTTTTGGTACAATTACAAAAAAAAAAAAAAAAAAGTCATTATTTATTTAGTAAAAAAAAAAAAAAAAAGATGAAACGCTAGAGTGGTTCACTGCCAAGTCTATATAATGCAATACGCCTATATGTAGAAGCTGAAGCATCTCGTGAATCATGTACTGAGAACCTTTAAGGAACAAAGATGAAGTGTTGCCACTGTAGCATGTGTCTGTCTGACAGAGGATACCTTTATTCACTTTTCAAGGTCTCAATCACATGTGCTTTTACAAGACATTTTATGTTGCCTATGAATCAACACAACAAAAGTTACTGCGTGACCCAATTAGCCTGTGATTTTGAACTGTCCTGCAGGCTTGAAGCTGTGCCCGTTGTCTCACCAGTTTCCATGGACTCTTCAGTCACACGCTTTTAGACCTTAAACACATTTCATGATTGAAACTCTTTTTATAAAAGGCTGAAGGGACGTAAGCAATCACTGCAAGGAAGAGGAACACTTCAAACAGTTCAACTGCTTGCATTATCGTTGCCAAACAAGTAATTTGAATCACAGCTTTTAAAGTAGTAGTTTGCAGCTTTTAAAGGAAATATCAAATTAAGAAAGTGCCTGAATTTGTTTCACCCTGACTGTTTGAGGACAGTATTCTTTAGGTTGTTTTACCTTACTTGAATGTTCGAAGTGTTTAGGAGTTTGCTTTTAAATCTGCCTATGAACCCTAAATGTGGTAAAACCTGAGCATGTCAGCTGCCCATTATGAAACACTTTAGTATTGTGTGTTTTTCTTTGGGGAGGGGTGAGGTTTATCCAAGTTTTCCTGACAAGACGTTGAGATTTTGTGTTGGCCTCAGCCTGTGTGGCTTAAGCCCCCTCTGGTTTACTGGGATTTGTACGTAAAAACCTTCAATCAAGTGTTTTGTTTACCCTCAAACTCAACTGACATCTTGGCATTGTTTCCCAGAAGACGGAAACACCGCGAGGATGTTTTTTTTATTAGCACCATAGACTTGGAATGTGAAAGTGAGAGAGAATACAGCTCGTGTTTGGGAGGAAAAAATAAATCCACCATTCATACTATGTAAAAGCGTGTATAGATTTTTTGTATACATTATCAAAATCATTTTCAGCTGGACTTATGTATTGGCTGCTATGTAATTCATGAACAAAACATAGGTTAGAATTAATATTTAAAGAAAAAAGATTGTATAGTATATTTGTTTTGTAACAAGTTTCTGTAAATAAAATAATTTATACTGCTATTTATATGAAATGATGTCTCTGTCTCTTTCCTAAAAGAATGAAAAACAGCCTTGTAATTCCAACAGTTAAACAAATTTTATTATATACACAATATAAGAGTCACTTTGTCAGACAAACTACAGGTTTGGATATACCAGTCAGAAGGAGCGAGTCCCCCTATGCTGTAATGAGAAAAAAATATGGCCTCTGCAGTTACATGTTGATCACTCTGGACAACTTCTGGACTCTGTTGAGCAGCAAGTCACCCTTCTTTATGGTTTCCTGGTACTGCCAGTTCTTGCTATCGGGTCTGCAAAGAAGAACAGGAAAAGATTGAGAGTTCTGCCTTCGGTTACTGGAGTATCTCTGAAGTATTGAGATTTCAAGAATAGTGACATTACCTATTGGTTTCCACAATCTCATTCACTTTATCAATTTTACAGTGGAGACGGCCAGCAGCGATGAATCGGGACAGTTCCCTGAGGAAGGAGAGATTTGGTTCAGTTAGCCAGAACAGAAACCAGCGACAACATGACGCTTCCCTAAAACCTTAACCTCAGCATGGTGTGGGAAAAAAGGAATACCTACACTTAAAGGAATAGTTATGGGAAATGCAGTTATATCATTTCCTGCCAAGAACTAGATATGATTGATACCACTCGTGTCTGTCGGGTGAACATTGAGCCGCAGCCAGCAGCTGATTAGCTTAGCATAAAGAATAGTAACGGGGTAAAGTGCCCAGGCTCTATTTAAAGGTAACAAAATAAAGCTCACTAAATAGCAGGTTCTATCTTTTTTGCTTCATCTCTACAAAAACATGTTGCAGATGTGTAGGGACAAGGGCTTGACTAGTTCTTGGCCAGGTGCAGTAACTGTCGACGACAGTAAGAACCACAGTACAAACTGGCCAGCGGCGGTAGCTCCTTATTTTACAGACAGAAGAGGCATCAATCCTCTCATCTATACAATTATCCAAAACATTGAAATACTCCTTTAATGTTCCCAGGAAGCTTTAATTAAAAGGCTATTTCATGGTGAATCAACACTAATGCCCACTGATGGATAAAGGACTGCACATGTAAAACTTACTAGGAGCAGAATTCAGGTCATTTGTTCTCAGTTATTGTGTCTGTGTTGTTTCATCTGTCCTGCCATAGAATTTGCACCTGTAACTCCAGATCTGAGTTTTCAACCAGATGCTTGAAAAAGGATGAAAAATGCTGATCCATCATGCATCTACAAATGCATCACTTATCTGACAGAAGTAAGCCCTCAAATGCCACCCTGCTCTAAAATCCAGAGAACACCAGAGAGAACTACAGCGAGGATTTGTACGGTCACATTAAGGCTCAGCTGGTGCACAAGATTAATTTTATTTTTTGTCTCCAGAGGATGTGGCATATGAACGGGGTGTATAGGCACTCACTGGTCAATGAACTCTGTGCTGACGCCAAAGGCCTCTGCCATGTAGCCCAGGGTGAGGGAGCGGTAGGACTCTAGCAGCTGGCTGTAGGCCTGGATCCTCATCTCCCTCACATAGTAGCGGTAGTGTGGCGCAAACAGCCAGTCCTTCTTCATCTCCTGCTCCACCATGGCTGTGGCACAAAGAGTCATTATTGAAGTGTCACAATGTGGTCTAACAGGCAAAATACAGTAGCATGGAACACAGAGGGAACTTAATGAGTTTGCAGTGATAAATGGCAAAATAACCAAGACCAGGCTTCCTCACCCAGAGACTGGAAGAAGACAGAGTAACGGCACTCGTACAGGGAGAACAGATACTGGCGGACAGAAGGCAGACTGTGGAGCACCTCCAAGATCTCTGCTCCCTTTATTACCTGAAGAGGAACACATTTCATTACAGCCATAGTGCCAACTTACACACATACGTGTCCCTGCCCATAACCTGGGTGAAGCCATTTCACACATCCAGTTTACATACTACATATAGAAATGAAGCAGTCAGTCGGACTCATCACCTTTTCACTGCTTACACTCTTATAAAAAAAAGACACACAGACAAACTTCCCCAACAGGCTTTCGTGAGTGCACGCACTCTGTCGCCTACCTTTTCACGGAGGTCAGGCCGTTTGAGGGCGATCATGCAGACGTAGACCGTGTAGGTGACAAAGGTCTTGTAGTCCATGAGCTCGTAGGAGGTGAAGGTGGAGACTGTGTCGAGGAAGAGCTCAGCAGCTTGTTTGAAGTCCCTGATGGCCACACAGTACAGGCCCTGGTAGACCTTCAGGCGATTTCTCCTGTCCCAGTCTCCCCCCTCCTCAATGAGACTGTGGGGACGGACATGCATCGGTAGATGAGTACTGGAAGTGTGGGTGGAAACGTTTCAGAATGAGGAAGTCGGAGCCTTTACCTCTTTGCTTTCTCCGAGTTGCGTGTGATGAGGTCGCTATCCATGTAGAAGAGGCCGATCCTCAGCAGGTAGAAGACGATGTCTAGTCTGTGACCCAGAGCCACTGTCTTGTCATAGGTTTTCCTGAAGGCTGTTAGAGCGCCCTCCTGTGGACATACAAGACAATGTCAATGAATCTGATGCCATTCAAAAACATAAAAGACAAAGAGCTGTTTCAGGAGGGATGTACAGCAAGTAAAGAAAGTAGCCATTATAGATGATCTGACATCCTAAATACTGAGAAGCTGTTACCATGTGGAAGTGAGACTGCAACTAAAAGTCAACGACAGCCGAACATGCTGGAGAGCGCTTCAGTAGTGCTTTGGCTCCGATACAAAACAGTGTTTCTGAGTAAGAAAGACATCAGTGAGTGATATTTTTTTATACAAAGCATAAGCGTGATTAAGTGTTGGTGATATTAACTGGCTCAAACACCAACATTAAACAAACATGCACTCTGTAAAGTGAATTTACCAACATCTGAAGTGAGCCACTTTCAGTGGATCATAGTATGTGTTGTGAACTCTAACAAAAGCAGGACTGTGCTTGTGCAAAGGAGACACCTGACATGAGTTTGTCTTGAAACTGAATGACCTTGCATATGTGCGCGCACACACACCCTCTACAGCCAATAAGCAATCATAATTATTCTCAGTATGGTGTTTCGCAGGTTAACAGATGATTCTCTGTCAAATGGGGTAAGCACTAAGTATCACTCCTATCAACATGGTCACAGAGTTCAGCCTGGATTTGCAAATGGGTTTTAATGGTGTCACGTCTTCCCTTTCTAAGATCACTGTGATCACTGCTTCAGGAACACATTTTAACAGATAGTGCAGCTGATGATAGAAGTTGTAGAGATCTGCCACATGCCTGTTTCTATTTCCACAGGTACTGTAATGAATACAAAGTATACCAATGTGTCAAACAGTGACAGATGGAATACATTTACCACATTGGCTCAACAAAAACACCCACAAGTGACCAGTTTTACTTGTCACACTGTACACTGAGCTACCTTGTCTCCAATTCTGATCAGATATTCAGCCTTGGCCATCATGGCGTCTCGTATCTCGCTCTCTCCCAGGTTCTTCTCTGCATCCTCTAGCACATCATCCAGGCGCTTCAGCTCCTCCTCGTTGGCCTTCTTCATTTTACTCAGCAGGTCCGCGTCCAGCTGCCACTTCAGGTCCTTACACAGAGCTTCATAATACGGCGCCATATCTGAAGCAGAGAGAAACCAAGTTTGTCTAACACACCTTATATTTACGATCCAGACAGGCTTTGCGTTGATTTTTTTTCAAGAGCCTCTTTTATTTTGTGCCCCTAAATTCCACTCGAGGAAAATGTTAAATAAAGAACATAAAAATGCACTTAACTTGTAATGCTAGGCAAAGTTTAGCAAACAACCCTTCGTCTGGTAGCCTGTTGACTTGCCAACTGACGTTTGCTAATAGCTAGCCAGCACGCTAATCCGACTTGATGGTCGTTATGTTCACGCGAAAATACGTTTTTACATTTATCTGCAGTTATGAGACAATTATCCGCTCAGTCAAATAACGTGTGTGCGTACATTAACGTACATAACGACCAGACTATTAAGGTTTCATGTCACATAGTACGGTGATATGCTAACTCACTGTTAGCTTTGATAGCGTCCATGAGCTCAGTCTTCACTTTAGCATCCTGGCGATGACCGTCCATCGTGAGCAGAAATTTGAGTTGTGCTATCCTCAGATCGGGGTTCTTGGGCAGACCCTCTTCCTCTAGATTCTCTAACGGCATTTTTAGTCCTAAATACAGAAGCAAACACACAAACTGAAGGCTTTCTTTGTGCAGACAGAGTCTCCGTTACCACCTAGTCAACGATGACTACGGAAAACACTGGACAGTGTTGCTTCCGGCGGAGCTTCAGTCAGCGAGGGGAGTCAAGAGCGGAGGACATCCTGACACTGAGGCAAGTTATTATTTACTGCCCCCTGCTGGACGTGGGTATGAACAACATCTGATTCCCCATTCCATACGGCATAATAGCACACAGCCCAGTGTCGCACAGGCCAGCAGGAGCACCGTGACAAACCTCCGTGAGCCACCAGACATCGGTGGGCTTTCAAAACATCTATAACGTTTGAACAGCCGGCCCTGTCTGCTTCTTGAGATTTGTTCCTCCAAAAAGTGATAATAATCTTTCAAATATAACGATCAAGATCACAAGGCAGGAGCTGCAATCCCTTTTTGGCAAGTGCGAAACTGAACTTTATGGGTTTATTGGCCCTTTTATTTTTTTTACCCTTTAGGTATTTCAACTGCTAAAGAGGATTGGGTGAAATATTATCTTTAAAATATAACCCTCCTGAATGAAATTTGAAAGACAAACAACCTCATTTTTTGGCTAATTAATTTCGTAGGGTGTAAAACCAGGGCCAATCAATTATCCTCAAATAGGAGCACACTATGCCAAGGCATCAGTGGAGAGTTGCTGGATCTGTCTCAAAGTGCTAGAGCTTTACAAGGATTTCACAACTGTTTTAGTACCATGCACTGATTCAACACATGTACAGGCACAGTGATGTGATCAAAGTGATAAGGCAACAGACCTCTTCTTTTTTTCTCCACGAGCGTGCAAAGGTGCCTGTGATGCCTATTGACATATTACACTTAATGTCAATAAACAGTGAATGTTGGGCAGTTTGTCGGGTTTTTCTTAAATCATTGTAGTTATTCAGTAGAATGAGATACAGATTAATAAAGTGAAGTTGTTATTTGTAAGAGACTAGCACTCTGATCAAGACAAATAGGTTTTCAGGTTCAGTGATCTTTATTACTTAAACAAAATCAGTACAATTAAGTTTACGGTTATGTTAAAATGGCTTTAATTTACCCAGTCAAAGCGAGTAGTCATAACAAACTAACCAATATTTAACACAAAAAATAGTTGTAGTTCATACTCCAGTGAAGCAGTGCACTTTGCCTGGAGGATTTAGCAGGAGCATTCACATTGGGAAACAGGTGACCCAGGTACAGGTGAGTTTAATAGAGTATTTTCTTCAGTAGTAGAAGAAAATACTTGTTCTCTTCTGTTCTGTTTGCTTTGTATGAATTCTACTGTGGTCAGACTTTACTTTGATGACGTGCTAATTTAAGGAGTAAATAAGAAGGCCTTCGGTCTGTTTTTATTATAGTAGTGAAATTATACTTATGACTTATTATACAGACTGGTATCAGTTCATTTATTTTGATATTAATGAAGAACAAGAACTCATAAGAAATTAGACAGAAACAAAACCCACAACAGTGAACTCAGTCATGCAAAGACAAAAGTAAACAAACCAGTTTCTGGGCAGTAGCTACCTTGTCCTCTTTCAGTTACAGCTTGACCCATTCATCCACTATAACCTGCTCCCCATGTGGACTTCGCTCAGTTGCAATGATGCTCCAGGAGCAACATCAGTGATGAGCTTGTAGGAATTACATAGCGATATCAGACAGACCTCAAACAGGTGGTTTTGCCCTCCATCAACTGTATTCATTTTTTTTTTTATGTAGAAAAGTTAAATCTACAGGAGATTTACGGCAGATATTTAAACAGGAGAACAGCTGGAGAGAAGGATAAGATATGGGAGAATCCTGGGATAAATGGGAGGGTTAACAGGTCTGGGTTTTACTGTTGGCTCTAATGTGTCTGAAATTAGCCAAATCCCCAGGAACATGGTTACCATGGTTATGCTCTACATACTACACCTGCGTCTTGGTCCTTCTTAGATATTAAGAGAAAATACAATGTCTGGTCATCAAACACCCATATGAGTATGTGAAAATGAAAATGGTAATTGGATTATTGAATTTTCAATTATATTTTACCCAAATTATGACTTTTATCAGATAAACAGATATACAGACCTGTAAATTAGTTTTAGATGTACAATTCTAAAGGTAGTTGTGTGAATGCATGTGAAAACTGTTTTTTTGTAACCCTGTACAATCCATTATCATAAAACCACAACCAGAATGATCAGATCGATAGCACATTAACATCTGTCCCCTCCAGCAGGCAGACAAGTTACTCAGACAGGTGGAGTTGTTCTCTGCATCAAGGGATGTTTGGTTACTGTATTTCTAGTCATGAAGTCTGAAAAGTTAATGATAAGCAACCTGAAATACTTAAGTCAGTAGAGCAGTCTGGGCACATGCAATGTAAGGTTCACGTCAGTCAAGACAGAATGGAGACTTTGCTGCGACAGCTGGTAGGCTTTTACTGAGTTCTGCTCAATTTGTTTAATAGGAGACATTGAATTTGTGTGTATGTATATATTATGTTCACAGCTGAGGGAGCAAGAAATACATGTCAACATATTATACAAATATATAAATATTGTTATTTTTCCTGTGTAAACCTATGTTATGCTTTAGCTCCAACAAACTTTTACCAACAGGGAAAATGGAAGAAAAACACAATAACGTAGTTTTTTGGCAAGCAGGTTTTTTTCGAGTTTGTCAGAGCTCGGAGACTAATTTCAGCTGAGTCATTCCATGTTGCCAGCTTCTAAGTTATAGTTTTAACCTGTCATTCAATAACCAAACACTCATCACATGAAGACCTGACGAATCTTATAAAAGACAAAAATTTTGTTTGAGTTTCAGTAACACAAAGATGTAAGGAAATGAGATAAACTATATACAAAGCATAACAAACAGAATATAAGTAAGTCAAATCGAGCATGTTTGCAATGAAATAAGAATGGGGGTGATATGATCAAATTTTCTAGTTTTGGTTAGTATTCTAGCAGTAGTATTTTGTACAAGTTGTAGTTTGCTAATAGTTGATTTAGGCAAGCCAAAGGAGAGTCTGTTTTATCAGATGCATATGAAACAGTGTTTCAGCATCAGCCAAAGAAGAATGGGATGAATAGGATTGTGCATATACATAGCACTAGTATTTCTAAAGTGCTATACAACATTTAGCATTTACTGTTTTTTATAACCTGTACAAGTGTACATATGCATAGCTGTTTTTTCTATTCCGTGTACACTTTTTTATTTTGACCTCTTTGTGACAGTGCGCTTGCTCTTTGTAATATTTGCTGGCTGTAACGACTACATTTCCCTTGCGTGGGATCAATAAAGTCTTATCTTATCTTGATATATATTGTAACGGTCTTTGGCCATATTTGCTGGAGGTTACGCTGATCAGGTAGACAGCTTATGTTACTCTGACAGATTTGGCTCTGCACATGAAAGTACATTTATCCATCATTAAAATACAGGGTTGAGGTTGTGTATCTCAAAAAGAGCCTAATATCCAGAAGTATTGTTAGTGTCTTTGAGTGGCTCTGCAGAGCTTTTCTAACATGTGGCATCTTCAAGCCCAAAAAGGCCATACAGGAATGAAGGAGGTTAAAAAGACTTCTGTTAGACCTCTCTAACTACCTCTGACTTCTATTTCTGTTTGTCGCTCTGCTTTGTAGACCCGCGGAAAAGTTCTGCTTCTCATCATTATTTTGGGATTTGGCGGAAGCTTTCTGTTTGGTTACCACCTTACTGAACTGAGTTCCCCCTCACCGGTGAGACGCATCACCATCCTCTTTCTCTCTTCAAACTCCTGCTCCAAATCCTCACCTCTGGCCACTGGTAGAGGCTGAGTGAGAGTGTGGTTGTCTGTTGAAATGTGAAAAATAAAAAGGACCATAATTTTTGATGATGTTGCACTTTCTCTGCAGTACATACAGCGCTTCATCAACAGCAGCTGGTACAACAGATATGAAGAGCTTCCACCACCACAGACGATCACAATGATCTGGTCCCTTATTGTTTCCTTTTTTGCTTTCGGGGGATTATGTGGTACCATCAGTGTCAGATTTGTCTCAGTCTTGCTGGGAAGGTGAGTGAGAGAGAGTTAATGCAGCATTCAATCCCAGAGCCTAAAGAGACTTGAAGTGATTTGTGTTCTTTCATCAGAAAAAAGATGATGATCTGCAACAGCTTTATTGTCATTGCTGCAGCAGGGATCGTGCTGACAAGTAAAAGTGCCAAATCATATGAAATGATCATTGTCGCAAGGTTCCTGTATGGTTGCTCGACAGGTAAGCCGTATTCTATAACAGGCATAATACACATTGTTTGTTACCTGTCTGGTTAACATTGTCTCGTGGCCTGCAGGTGTAGCAATGAGCACCCATTTAATCTACCTGGCGGAGATTTCACCCAGGAAGCTAAGAGGCATTATGACTCTGAGCTATGCAACCTTCCTATCACTGGGCAAACTGTCTGGACAGTTTTTTGGACTGAGGTATGCACTTATGTATGAGGAGACAACAGTTGTTTTGATTCCTTCAGATGATAAGATCAGTGTACACTGAACATACAAAATATTAATGACAAGTCTTTCATTTTTACAAAAAGGTGATTTGGCTCAAGGGAGGCAGATGAGTTACAGAAGGTTTTTAAGATTTGACAATTTTGCAAAAAGAGCTTCAACTCAACATTAGGAAGTGTAAATAAAGATTTGTTTTTTTTTTTCAGTGAGATCCTCGGTCGTGAGGAGCTGTGGAACATTGTCCTCTGTGTCCCTGCGTTTTTCGCATTGCTTCAGATTATAGTCTTGCCTTTTCTTCCTGAGGCTCCCCGATACTTATTTATAGAGAAAGGTGATGCCAAGGCTTGCAAAAAAGGTTGGTATATTACCTCATATTGTGTATGTTGTTGAGTACCTGTGACAATGTAGGTTGTGGTCCAGCACAGAGTCTGTTGGATTTTTATCACTCTGCAGTGATATTTCTAAGAGTCTCATGTCTTTGTCTCTGGTCCTTCTCATCCCAGCTCTCCAGTGCCTGTGGGGCCAAGGTGACTACAAAGAGGAGATGGAGGAGATGTTGGCTGAGCAGGTAGCCTTTGAGGCAGCCCCGCCAGCAGGCACTCTGCAGCTCCTGAGGGACAAGACTAGCCGCTGGCAGCTTGTGACCATGTGCATCGTCTACATTTCCAACCAGCTGTCGGGCATGTCTGTTGTGAGGATGGAAACACCTTATTTCTTGCTTGTTTTAGCATCCAAACAATGAATATAAGAGCCTGTCAGAATCAAACCAATGCCTCTCTCCTTCCCAGATCAGTGCCTTCACTTTTGACATCTTCCTGGAGACAGGTATACCAGAAGACAAGATCCGCTATATCACTCTTGGTCTTGGGATAACTGAAATCCTCACCTACATCTTCTCTGTGAGTAACTCCCGCTCTGTGTACCTAAGCTCTTAAAAGTGTCTCTTCTTCACTGCAGTCAATGTACAGGTCATCTCCTCTTGACATGGAAACGTCGCTTTTTTATACTGATTGACTGAGCATGTCCTCAGAAACTAATGCAACACGCATGCAAGATGCAATCCATATATGAACAGTAGGGGTATTGTTTCTTCAGAAATCAGTATTCTGATTTCAGAATAAACAAAATGGTAGCCACCTCAAACGTCGCTGCGTTGAGCGTTTACTTCATGTAATTTCCGAAATTCTACATGGTCTGAGTTCTCTGGTGTACCTTCTAGTGGTTACTGCAGCAACATGCCGTTCATATAGCATTTCAAAAACCTCACGTCCATCCCAGCATCCACCTGTGGCGTCTGAGGCTATAGCAAATGTAGCATATTTTTAAATTCTACCATTGTTTTTGACATCTTTCTCTCTCAGGGACTGCTGATTGATCATATAGGGAGGAGACCACTGTTCTGGGGGTGTTATGGTCTCATATCTGTCTGCTGGGTGTTGACCACTGTCACACTCATCGTGAAGGTAAACCTGTTACCTTTGAATACACAGATATACAGATATAGCCATTTGTGAGGCGAGAAGATATTTATTTTAAAGGGGGTCAGGTCACCCAAATTACAAAGAGAGCATATTTTCATATGTTTTTGTACCCCTTGTACTTTCAAACGGTGAGTTTTGGGGGGTTTTGCACAGGTTTTAGACATCTGTCTCTGGGATTTCTTACTCTACCCAAATACAATGGAAGTGAATGGAGATTTTGTTTGAGGTGCTTATGGCAAACTCAAAAGCAATATTTCTTCCCAAAAACAATGTATCAGTTACTCTTGATAATCCACAGTGGAAATTGTTAAAGTAATAGTCCCTGTGAACACCACAGATGAGATTCTATTGACCTCTATTGTACTGGGGTGAATGCAGAAACCTCAGAAAACAGGTATCTCAAAACCAGAGCAGATAAAACCAAAACTGTCTGCTCAGCTTGACACTCAGGGTGAGTCAGAAAATGTGGTTTTGGAATTTGAGTGAATGGACCCTTTAATGTCATTAACATAAATATAAAAATATACTAGACAACTATTAGCTTTGATTGCTGCAGGGAACAAAGGAAGAAATTAAGTAATTGCATTAAAAATTGTCTACATAGCAGAATCCATTCACAAACACAACTGTCTTCATGCAGGATTCCGGTGATTGGGCTCTATACATGACCACTTGTTTGATCATCCTCTTCACCATCCTCTTCTGCGGAGGACCTGGTATGTGCTTCACTCACCTGAGTGTTGGAGACAAAAAGAAATTAAGCCTATTACACACTGCACTGCATAGAAAAGGTGTTTTAATGCAAAGACGATGAACTGAATCCCCTGTGTCATCAGGAGGAGTTGCACCTACTCTCAACAGTGAGATCTTCATCCAGTCCAATCGACTGGCAGCGTCTGTCCTTGTGGGGTTCCTTCGCTGGTTGTTGTTTGCTATATTGGGCCTAACCTTTCCATTCCTTATTGTGAGTACAACAAACATGAAAAAAGCAACATGTTAAAGCTTACTCTGTGAAAGCAGCAGAAAACTTTCTTTTGAGACAAACATGAATTTTATTAACAATACGGATTATGCAAGGGCTAATGTCCATTATCAGGATATAATGGATGGGCAGACCAGAATATCTGATGGTTGCCTCAGCGGAGTCCATTAATTCCTGATAATAGACCCCTCAAACAGTATTACGGTCACTTGCAAAAGGAAAAAAAAGACCCTATTAATTACATTATACATGAGGGTATGACTAATACCTAGAGCAATCATTACCATTTCAAAAGGTTCATATGTAATGGAAATGTTGTTGACGGTTCCAGTAAATAGGACAAACCTTAGATACGACTTGGCAATGGGAGGAATCTGTTGTCCACTCAGATCATAGAACCCATTGACTCAGCTATGAGTCAGAATGCTAGCAAGACCCAAAGTCCATAACACTGCATACAGTTGACACTCATAGACATAAAAGTTAATAGTATGTTTAACAACAAGACTAGTTAGCTATCCAGCAACGTCATTATCCCCAAATCAATATTAAGATGTTAATGAACAAATAATAGGCCATGCGTACTGTTGTGAGTTTAATAGTGAATGCGATGATGATCACTTATGTGACAGAAAGTAGTATGTAGTAGGTATTTAAATATCAATGGAAACATTATTTATGTGTCATATTGTGGCGAAAGACAAACACCATCTCAGCACTTTAATGAAACATGAACACGTAAAGCTCATTCTGATGCTTTGCCCTCCTTCTCCTCTGTCTCAGAATGCCCTGGACTCATACATCTTTGTGCTTTTTGCCTGTGTATCCCTGCTGGGTTGTATTTATACCTTCTTCATCCTGCCTGAGACTAAAGGGAAGACCCTGCTGGAGATCTCTGAGGAGTTTAAAGCCATCACTATCTGTGGAAAATCCTTCTCAGAGGAAGAGAGAATGGAGACCAAGTTTTAAGGCAGTCCACACAGAGTTGCTACAGATTGTTGCTTCACACTAGCTAGTGGAATAAACTAGCTACTAGAGGAATAATGTGTGGCTAAAGGGACAATATTCATGCTTTCTGAAGTATTTTAATCAACTGGAAAGGCAATAGACAATAAACACTGTAAATTATAGGGGGGGAAACAGAAGGATTTCAATGGAAGAAGAACTGGAGCCAAATTACTGAGATAAACCTGTAAACACTAATGAACTGTAGTATTTTCTTGCTTATCATTATTCATAGACAGATGTCACTTTTGATGTCAATGCCACGTTATTGTGTCACTTCCAGTTCCTCCACGTATCACAGCAGAGGTTTTTTCTGTGGGATTTTGGAGACTGTCCACATCCCACATTTGCTAACACCAACTTTAACAACTAGCACCTACAGCAAATAACTTGGAAAATAAGCAGCTATACTTTTACACTCATTAAACACATGTCTAAGAAGAGTCAGTGTAGAAAATGAACAGGTTACACCAAACGATTTATCGCTCAGTGTGCTGAATACTTCAGCACCCTTCAGATTGAAATGGCTTACTTAAGGTTTTGCTCTAATGATACTGTAAAAGGCACATTCTGTAACACATGCCTCTGATATCACAGGGCTGACAAAAGAGGACTTTGATTTTCCTTTACAAAGAGGTCAAAACTCTACTGTCTGTCCTCAACATGTAAAAGTGTACGGCAAAAAAAAAGGTTGTCGTTATATGATGTTTTATATCCATTCAGGAAAAACTACTCAAGTCTTATGGCCTAGCATTCAGTGTGATGGAAAATGCTCTTGTTTTCAATGCAATGTTGAAGATAGACTAGATTTACTTTTCCCACCCACTTTTGAACAAAAGTATTGATGAAAGATTTAAATTATTTTGTTAATATATTGTGTGAATTATGTCCTCATGACTGTTCATCCCTTACTTGCATGTCTCTGAGCTGCTGGAGTCCATCACAGGTGTCTAGTGCTCAGTCTTTGCTAATTTGTCCTGCTCCATATGATCTAAGTCACAGAAAGAACAAAGGCTCCTCATATAATTTTCTAAATTGTACTTAACTGTAATTTTAAAAAGTGTACTTAAATGACAAATACTTTTAATGGTAATGAAGTGTACTTGTAAAGTCCTTTTCATGTCCTTTGTTTAATTTTGCTTCATCTTAAGAATATTTAAGTATATTTTCAGCAAATTGGTGATTCAACACAATTGTACAGCAAGTGTGTGAATCCTGATTTTCACCGGTGTACTTCTGTAAACTTAAGGTTTCTGTCAAAATAATGCCAATTTAGCATACTATTCACACTTCAAGTATATTTAAGTATTACTCAAGTGGTATTAAAAGATGACTTGAGTACACTTAACGATACTTGAAAGTGAAAAAAATAGCACAGTCTACTGAGTTAAATCGAAGTAATCGTACTCAATAGTGTTGATATTTCTGTAATTCATATTTACACTTGCAAAAAGAGAGCAACCACTTTAGATTGCTGCAACTGTGCTGTCATGTAGCTTACCCATACCTTGTTAAAATGCACCTGCAGCTACAGTGTGTTTGTCACTAAGAGGTCAGTAGCTTCCTTCAGCTCCCCAGCAATAAATCATTCACTGCTCCCTCTGGGCTCTGCTCTCTGTTCTTTGACCACTGCAGGGAGTGAAATAAATGGAAACTGTCCCACAACATTGTGTCTTTTCTCTTCCTTTGTCTCTCTCAGGGCCAGTTGATCGAGGTCACACTGAGGTGGTGGTTGTTTTTTTGGAGACATGTTAGCGACCTTGTTGTTAATCACCATCAAGCTGAAATGTGACTTGGTTCTTTTTCTTTTATATCCTTTCAACGAGATTCTGTAACTTTTGCTGAACAGTGGTTACTGGTGACCATTGTGCTAAAAGCTTAACTATGACTGTTTAGAATGTAGCTAACATGTTTAAGTACTTTAACAGTGGCACACATGGAGAAGAGTCAGAGAGGCAGTCAAATGGTTTAGTTATGTGTGCTGTCCTGTAATATTTACCTAAAGTTTGCCAACACTTGCAAACATTAATCACCGTAATCTGGTGGTCATACCAGAGTGAGTAAAGATGTAGCAGCAAACCCCTGAAAGTGTTACACTGATCAATGATATATTTTATTGCTCTTGAATTCAACTTTTATTTGTAAGAAGAAGAATTTGTTATTTATTTTTTCAAGAGTTACATCCATGCTTTAAAGTAGACAGTATCTAAGTATTCTCTCTACAGTGTAGTGGTAGGACTACTTCCTAACTGGAGTATTTTACATATTCTCAAGCAGTTTCCATTTTTCCTCTTATTGGGACATCAGGTGTTGTGCTCTTTGTGTAGTCTTGCTTGCTTATACAGTATGTACTATGTTAATGCACTGCACTGTCAGCATTTTCTACACACTAGAATCACTGTTGCTTACTGGACATTTTCTCCACTATTCTTGTGCCTTCCCCTCATTCCTCCATCATTAGTGTACATTCTGCAAACCACTTAAGTCCTGGCCTGTGAGACCTTCTCACCCCCAGTTGGCTCTTTTAGTAGTTCACTGGCTATAAAGATATATGTTTAAGTCTTTGAAGGTCTCCCCTTCCTTATCACTAGCCAGCAGCTGCTAGTGGCCACAGGGTCTTCATTAGCTGCTAAGCACACTCTGTCCACAGTCCAGCACTTTGGGGATTGGAGCTGTGATTGGCAGTGCCTTGGCTAGGCTGATCATCCTGCACCGATGTCCTGCTGTGCCTTGTTAACACTGGAGGAGGATTAACTGGAGGATTAATTGGAGAAAACCGTCATGAATGGTTTACTCTTGCGGACCTCTGTATCCAGCTGATGACAAGATGCAAAAATAATGGCACAGATGAGAAACACACCCAATAAGGATTTAGCAAGGCATGGTGCTAATAATGTGTGTGTCTGGGTCCAGTGGTTATAGTTTACTGCTGTAATGGCTGTGATCTATCAACAGATGGCGATGTTAATCCTCTGCAGAGATGCACGAGACATGGTCAAGCCTCCACAGTGTGCACCTTATCACAAAACACTGACTGTAGCCCATAGCAACAAAGGCAAAAGAATTTAAATTCAGTGTCATGGCTGACAGGTGCTGTTATCTCATTTTACTCTGATATAAAGGTGGAGAAACACAAATTGTATTCGCTGTTATAGCATATCAGTATAATTTAACTTCTAACATTTTTCATGTTCCAGCTTAAAATTTGTAGCCTGCTTGTGTTACAGAATATGAACTTGGTGTCTTTCCATCTAATATTGTATCAGACAGAGGACCATACGTGTTTTTCTTTCTTTTTTTTTTATTACTAAAGCGATCTCTTTCAATCTGCCGCTATATATGGAAATTGCATTGTAGCCACATATGACTCAGCAGACTTCAAGACTTTTCGATACATGTCAAATGCAGTACCTCTAAGGTTTATTCATCAGCATTTTTACCTCTGCCTAAGAATATGTTAGTACTCTACATAGTTACAAAAGATACTCAATACCATCGCTTAACATTTGTCATCACATTATTTTAACTTTTGCATGATGGCAAAACACAAGACACTAACAGCAGAAGACTGCTCTGCTTTAAGAGCAGCATTTTTATGGTGCCTAATGGTCTTTTTAGGCATTTTATTACTTCCACTGAGACTCCAGCAGAAAGCAAAATCCTCCTCCAGTGGTGAACCCATGCATAGAAAAGAAAAGGTGAAATGAGGGCCATTATTCTTCTGTCTCTCCGCCTGGCAACACTGAGCTCACAAGCAGCGCTACAAATCAGAGAATAGCGAACACAGTTGGATGCATTACAGATTAAATGACTCACCGTTTCATAAGTCTCAAGTTGTACATCGGTATACTTGGATGATTTCTGGACATGCAATAACTGTGCTGATTTCCCCGGTGAACAGGCCTACACATGCTGTTCTGTGTTAGCCATGTGAATATGATTATCAAATGAAAGAATGTCAAGTTAGTGCACAGGATGCACAGAATTCCACTTGATTACACTGTCCATTGTCTCTGAAGATTATCTACTTTGTCTAAGTGGGAGAAGATGAGTAGCAGATGTCAGGGGAATTAGGAGGTCACACTGACACTAGTCAGTGGTCTCACTGAAGGAGCTCAATGTGTCTGTGCCAATGAAACCTTGTCTTGAAGTTATATGTAAAAAGCATTTCACAGAGATGTCAATATTCTGTAAACATGGCAATGTTACTGCATGGGAGTCCTCATTGTAAACTATTTAAGAGCTAACACATGAGGCACTTTATATTCAGCCTAAAGGGCCGTCTTCTTACTACCATATCTACATCGTAATATGCGGGCAACCGCCTCTTTAGTTGGAGCCTCTGTGGACATGCCTCCCCTCCATGGTCTTACCTCGCAGGAGTCTGGAGGGTGGAGTCAGATCATCAGGTAGAACTCCCTTCACCTGGTCTGACTGCCTGTTAGGTCCAATGTTTGGATGAAGCCAGGAATGTTTCAGATTCCATGTCTGAAAGGGGCTTTTCTCTCTCTACACTGGCTTCCACTATTTGTTTGGGTTTGGTTACATTTGGGTTTTGTTCACTCTACTCTATTGTTCAGTTTTGTTTAATTGAGGTTCTCTCTTTTCTCTTTTAGTTAGTTCAAATAAACCGTTTTAGCTACAACTCTTGTGTGTGGTCTCCCTTTCTCCTTCCTCAAATGGCTTGATTGTGACAAAAACCCACCCACAGTCTGATAAAAGGTGATCCCATGTCTGGCAAAATGGGTGCTGGCATGGGAACAAGACTCGTTACCAGATATAACAGGAGGTAGCTGAGTTATAATGCTAACATTACAGCGTGGCTGTCATAAACAGATATGATACATAATACAAGTTCTAGAAGTCCCAAACTCATGTATCAGCTGCTGAGGACAGCAAACACATGTAAGCAGCTACACTGTAACAGAAGAAAAGTGATCTGTTAATAGTGCAGCCAAAGACACCATAAGATGACATGATTCATCTTGACACATTTTAATAAAAAAATCTTAAGAAGACAGTCATATAGTGAGGCCATTAAAGAATTCAAGTGCTGTTTTTGGTTATTGCTGAGAAAACTGGAGCCACAGAAGCATCAAAAAAGAGGTTTGATGTCATGAAGGTCTTAATGTTTGTAAATTAAACACCTTTGTTTTATTGAATGAAATGTTTGCTCAATAACCATCAAATCAACATTTTCATAAAATTAAATTTCATAACAACTTTCCTCAAACACATGCAATCTATTACGACTAAAAATAGTTTACGACAAAAAGGCCCATTTGCCGTTACATAAATCACAGTCTAATGATAATTTGTAGGTCTTGGAAAGTCTTGGAAAAATGTGTTGCTGTAAAGTCAACATCAAAGATCCTCATTTATGACTGGAGGACTAATCAGTCCATCCATCATCTCTGCAAAGTGGACGGACAGAGAGGTGGGGGCAGAGAAAAAGAAAGAAGAAAAGGCAGGAAAGACGTGAATTGACACAACAGTCACTGAACTGATATGCATGAGGGAAACATTGAAACAACTGGTGTGTTGCATTAAATGTTGCTCGGTGGTGATTTGTACAGGTGGCACACAGATGGGACCCCTCCTGAGACCTGAGCTTGTTAATGAGTCACAGAGAGGAGGGGTGGAACAGGCTGATATCACGAACCAGACGGCCCTCTGGCAGCGAAACATCGAGGTACCCAGCATGCCATTCCCCATTATGGCGAGATGCCCCTCGGGCCGTTGGAGCTGTGGATTAACCCGAACCTGGCAGCACTCTGCCGTGCCACGTGTCAAACTGAGCACACAGTGGATATGAATCATTATTTTCTCTCACTGTGGCTGGAAGACAACAATCAGGCCTAATGAGGAACCCCATAGAGACTTATTATGAGCTCTAATTAACGCTGTAGAGTGTGTGTGATGATTATTTACAGTGTATTTTTTTAAACTTTGCAAAAACCTGAGGTCAAGTCTATAGAAAAAAAAAGAAATTAGTTTGAGTAGTGAAGCTGAGTCGGATACAAAGTGTTGACCAGTTATAGCTGAGGCAAGTGGAAGGGCAAAGGTCATGCTTAAGTGGGTGAGAAAGCATTTTGGGATAAGTGGGTTTAGTCAGAGTCTACAAGTCTAAAACTGTGCTTGACTACTTAACTATCATTCAATATCCTTTCTTTTTTGCAGGCAATGGGGAGCTGCTTGAATGTAAACAGCAGGGAAGTTGTTGGAGCTAATTACATTTTGGGCCTGGTGGTTTGGTATGCAGTAAGACAGTGGGAAGTTAAGAAAGCGGGGGTGATCGAGAAGAGAAGAGAAGAGAAGAGAAGAGAAGAGAAGAGAAGAGGAGAAGAGAAGAGAAGAGAAGTAGCAGATGGACGGCAGGGTTACTGTCACACAATATTAACACATCCACCTCAGGAGAAGTGAGCCTCTTAGACACGACAGTGAGACTAAATCATGACACAGAGGGGATTCTGTGAGTGTGCTATCAGGGAGGGAAGTTCCCTGCTGCCTGTCATGTGGATTATGGGCCATATAGAGCAAATTATCCCAGACATATCCGGATGTAGTGTTGGACTATGGGGATTTCACACTCTGGGGAAGAGACAAAGACTCCATGCTACATGTAACCTTGGAGAATTCTCTAAATGTCAGATTGTAGGATACTGTGATGACTGTATTTGTGCACCTCCTGGCATTGTTCTGGTGCAGTCTTGCTGTGGTAATTGAACACACATGACGAGGCTGAAGGAGGGGAGACTGCTGGTAAGGCCTCAGTCAGTCCTGTCACGCATCTCCTACTCACCAGCCCAGAGTGTGTATGTGTGTGGTGGGAGAGTTTGTGCATACTTGCATGCCCATGAAAGTAAGATGGTTGTGTGTGCGATAACACATCATTGGCATTCTTCATTTGTAAATAATTGAATTGGGCTATTTTAGTTTGCTCTGAGTGCAGCTGTAATTTGCAGCCGTTCTGCTCTTAAGGACCGGTAATTATGGCTTTAAGAGTATCCCAAAACAACTCAAACAGCTTCAACTCATGACAGCTGTACATCTGGGCCTGCACACTCATATATACAAGCACCAGCATATATGTGGCTGTTAATTAAGCGTTACATTTTCAAACTGAAGTGGACTTAAATACACAAGTACTACACACATGAGTAGTCCGCTTTGTAGGTTTATGAATGAATGCAGGTTTTTGATAAATATTAATGATGTTTTAATTTTTAGACCCTAACCCTTAATATACAATATTTATGATAAAGGCCATACAACTTCACAAAATAGTAAAGGTATGATTCTTTTTTCAATGTCTTTAATGAAATTCCATCTGATTATGTCACAGATGCCTGATTTTACAACACTTTAATGGCTAAATAACACACTTCTTAATCAAAATACTGATCTATTTAAGCCAGATTAAAGGGAGTTTGCTGAGCAGATAGAAAGGTAGATCATCATTTTTGTCCCCATGTTCTAATGTTTTATATGCATTCCAGGCCATTTAAGGACCTGTCTGTTTTCACTTTGTCACCTGATTTGCTCATTGTTTCTCCAGTGCAGACACATATCTCAGCGGTAATGAAAGGATGGCTGTTGACTCTCCTGACACTGTCTGCTCTCAGCATTAATAAAGTGTGCACCGGGGTGCAGTAAATGTCATTCAATGGGTGATTATGGTCAGAGTAAAAAAAAAAAAAAAAAAAGATTTCTTAAATTCCTCAACTGGTTTATGTTGACATGAAAACTTCATCATGATGGTAGTTATGTGACTGGATGTGCTTTGACCATTTTACACCTCAAAACCTAATTGAGAGTTTTTACTTTGCCGGATCCTAAATTAACCCTGAAAAATGCTGACAGTCTAATATGACAGCTGCTTTTCCTTCTGAAAATTGAAATTCTCAAACTTACTTAATATGAACCTGCACTAAATAACACTGAACTGTGTTTCCATGCAACAGTTGTTTTATTCTGCTCAGAATGCTGCATTAATTCTCTAATTAGGCCCCAGTTCTGCTGCTCAGTAGTTATTTTAGGGGTAATTAACACCTGTGATTAAAATGTACACTTTTAGATTTTAGACAGCTCCCCTTTTTTCATGAAAATACACTGTTTCATAAGTTTTATACAAACCTTTTATGCAATTGTCAGTATAAATTAAGGACACTGTAAGCATACTTTTTGACTGGCAAAGAACTAAAGAACAATAAAACGTAGAGTAGGCAAAAGCAGGAATAAGGCTGAGATTTGAACTCACTCCAAAATATGTTAGTGCCAGATGTTAAATGTTCTGATTGCTGTGCTATTTTCTGACTATTGTGCTTGATGAATATAAAATAGATCTCATCTTAAAACAAGATAAGCAGGTAAAAGTGAATGTTGCAAGCTCTGGAAAATGTTGTTCAAATAGGGCTTTCCAAACATATAATACTGACAGTGAATTACACATTCATTCAGTCAGACTGGGTGTCACACTCCTCAAATGGTAGATTCACTCATATCAGAAAGAAATATGTCACTCATTTGGGACTTTGGGGTTGAACACAGAAGCAGCTTTGTCATCAGTGATGATCATATGATCAGAAAACAATAAAACTGCCAACAACATTTCAACAGTGTCGCTAGACTGTGAACTGTTTGTGCAGCAAAACTACTTAACCACTGGTGGATCTAATTTACTGGCAATCACAGCTTGGCAGACAACATGAACGTCACAACTGGAAGCATCCATGCAACTTGAGGATTATCTCCCCACCATCCAACCTTGAATATGGCACGGCCCGTGAAGCATATGGCCACAATCTGTGCCACCCCTCACTGTATGTCTTCCATTAGGTTTTAATTAAACACATGGAGACACCCCAGAATTAGATAAAGTGCTGGCAAGGGACTAATAAAGAAACAAACCAATATGAGCTAAGTTAATGATCATGTCAAGGAAGCTCATGTGTCAAGGACAATAATATCCACGACTAAAGACAGGAGTTTGTGTTCTACGTCTCATCACACTTGGAGACAATTGCAGTGATATTCAACCAAACTTGTAGCTGATGTGACTAACAGTCCGCAGCCATAATTTGAAGACTTGCTAAAAGCAGGGCAAAGTCAACATCTACGGACCGGGCCATCAGCCGTCTGACATAATGTATTTCACATGTTTTTGCAGCTGGTTTTGTCATATCATGCCTGACTAAATGAGGAGTCCTTTCCACCCCGTCTGGGAGTTATCCCAGAGTGTCCCAGAGTAAACATGAAAGCTGGAGCACACGCCTTGGAAGCTGAGGTTAGGTGAAGTAAACGCACTAATGTGCCAAGCATGTCAACAGCATTAGTGCTTCATCGCCTCTAATCAAGAGATTGGCATTCACACACCTTGTTCCAAACATATGTGTGTTTGTGTGTGGATTATGGGGGCTAGCGGCAGTAATCCCCAGACCACATGGACGTCAGAGGCAATCCAATTTACAGTATGACACTGCTTAACACTTACAGATACAACCTGTTATACTGTCTGTTCATGCCAATATTTAAACAATAGAGCTCAACCTGGATTTGTTTCTTACAAGTAGACAAGACCAAGAGGCCACGGCCATGCTAGCTGCTCACTGAGGTTGTATTTGGGAACAGTGGTGTTTGGAGCTATAAATGCAAATGTCAGCATGGCATGCTCACAATGATGACGCTAACATGCAGGCAATTAGCTGGTGTAATGTTACTATAAATATTCAACATCTGATTTCAGCTTTATAGCATGCTAACATTTGCCAACTAGCTCTAAAAGTACAGCTAAGGCTGATGGGAATGTCATTGGTTTTGCATGTATTTGGTCATATAACAGTGTTGGACAAATTAAATATGTGACAAGATGATGACACTAAAATAAAAAAAAGAGGGGAACACCACAAGCCACCCACACATTTCATAGCAATTCATCAAGTAGTTGTTGAGATTTATCAGTCTGGACTGAAGTGGTGGACCCACAAACTAACACTGCCACACTGTTAGCTCGGGTGATAAAAATACTTAGACAAAGCATCACCAGATTTCAGTAACTAAATCTCTAGACCTTTGTCAGCAGTTTCAAACTTGTATAGGCTGATGCAATAAACTAGAACTTCAGTGGCATCTCTTTTCCAGGACAATGGAGCTCTGTGTGTTTGAATGTGACGACACCCATTACGGTCAATCCAGTGGAGGGTGACTCTTTAATCAACCTCTACCCCACACTGTCACTCATTTATACATTAAACAGATGGAGAAGGTGACTGGTAGGTGAGAAGCCACTGTTATGCAACACTTGTGCACACATGTTGCCATTCTCTGGAGAGAAACAACAGCTGTCAATCAAAATACTCACTGAAATACTCCTTTATTCCAAATGCAGGACCAGGTCAGCCAAATAAAACATGCATAAGTTGTTTTTGCCATTTTCTATCTCTACATTATAGATATTTAATACATAAATGATTCTATCCATACAAAATATAAAAATATGTGAGGCCTCATTTACAACCATATTTACACAGACTTCCTTAACTTAAGTGAAATTATTAATTCATTTATCTATGTACATACTATGAACTGAATACAATAGTACAGTATATCCTATATCTAAATCACATTGCATGAAAAAGCTAAACTGTACCAAACCAACTATCTTGTACACATGTTTGCTGCATGGAAATGAAGTTACGAAGAAATTGCACATCAGCTTTTGATAAATGTTGTGACTTGATAGAACTGCGCATGTAACTGTTAGCCTTAATACTCAGAAGATAGTCCGAAACATTAAAATGAACAAACATGCAAACACTGTTGCTTTTTCACTGTTTACTGACTGTAATTCATTACTGACTTTCAATTACATGATATTCAACACCCAACAATACTGAATAAATGGACTGAGTTTTATTTATTTATTGTTCCAGATGGAGGATGTTAGTGTACACAAGCTGGAGAATCTTTTACTGTGCCAAGTGTCACGATGTTAAGAGATGATGCAGTTCTTGCTTTTTCTGCGTTTGCGGGTGTGTAGCTGCCCGCTACGATTGGGTCCTCCCATACCTGTGTTGTTGTACTTATGGACAAGCTCCTGGTTGCTGAGGTAGCGCAGCTGGATGGGTCTGGGGATTGGTTCACCCAGAAAGTAACCTTCATCCTCTGATTCGGAGGATGACGAGCAGGTTGAACACCAGTCATCGTCATCATAATCATCCCAGGAGTACTGGTTCAAGCCGGTGCGTCGGCTAGCCCCGGGGTTCTGAAGAGTCAGGTCTGAAGTGGTCCTGGGGCACTGCCTGAAGAGCTGGGGCTGGTACCTTCCCCCTCCTCCTCCTACTCCGAACTGGTCCCTGGCGCTCCTTGGTGGTGGGAAGCGGTCATAGTCCTCATGGACACGCAGCTGTGGTCTTTCTTGAGGTCTCACCCTCCGCTCTGCCACCAAATTGAGAGCGTTTTCTGAACGAGACCGACGGGATCTCCGGGAGCGGTGGTGGTGGTGCCGTCGCCTTTGAGGAGTCTCCTCTGGAGCATCTATCCGGATGCTTGCTCCCCTCCCACCCCCTCCACTGACACCACCCATCCTACGCTCACTAATGGGTGGCAGGCGGGCAGCGTTGGCGCTGCTCACCAAACTCACCCTATCCTCCTCCTGGAAGGTGAAGCCAGGTGGTAAATGAGTCATACCCATACCCACACCCATGCCAGGAGGGTTGAGGTACTGTACTTGATACTGGGAGGACCTGGGAGGATCCATTTCCATGTAGGGCTGACTGGCCGTGAGGCTGTGAACAGACTCTGTGCTACGAAACTGCACTGACGAGTTGAGGGTGCCCATGTTACTTTTCTCTGACACGTTCATTCCAGAGTCTTTGCTGAGGTCTGGCATGGAGAAACGAGAAAGGTGCTCCTGACGCTTTCCTCCTCCCTCTGCTGAGTGGCCTGGAGGGAAATAGAGTTGAATTCAATGTTAATTTTGCCTTTACTTGTTTCGCAACCCATTCAATTTTAGCAGGTACTTTTTCCAAGCTGAATTTTGGATTACATGAGCAGCAAGTTGTGATGTATACTGCCAAAAATGATAGCACTATTGCAGTAAAAACACACAACCTCCCGTAGCTGTATTAACAAGGGCTAAAACTGCAACTAGGCCAAGCAGAGGTCTTATGACTACTACCATACCCACCTGTAGCATTGGACAGGGCCAGGGACTCCATGGATCCTCTTGGGGTCTGCTCTAGAGGGGTCAGTTGCTCAGGGAAGTTAAGTGCATTGATGGGGTTTCTGCTTCTTGCCACCTGGTTTGCTGCTGGAGGCCCCACATCTCTGTCCCTGTCTCTCTGAAAGCCGTGCAAGCTGATGGAACGCTTGTCAGAGGAGAAGCCGCTGTGGTGCTGAGAACAATGGGACACCTCTGTGAAGCTCTTCTGGCTCCTTAGTTTGGGTGGATAGTACTCCTCTGGAGCTGGCTGCTGGAACCACGTCTCATTGAGTGAGTGTCCCTTCATAGCCGAGATGGGTGGTCTCTTCAAACCTCCATTCTCCTTGATCCTGTGATCCTGCTGTTGATTATTCTGTCCAGAGCAGGTGGGGTTATAGGCAGTCCTGACATTGCACTGGCTGAGGAGCTGGAGTGGGGTGGGGTTGACAGTTGGTTCTGACTGGGGTTCATAATTATAGCCGTCACCTGCTTGCTCTTGGCTCTGCCAGGCAGGGGGCTCACGAGTCAAGCTGGGCGTTTGGCTGGAGAGACTCAGAAGATCCATTTGTAAAGACAGTGGGTCTACCTCCCCTGAAAATCTCTCGGTCTGCATTCCACCCCCTCCTCCGCCACTCTTTCCTGTCTTGGAGCTGCGTCTGGACTCTCTGGTGGACCGAGCGCTTTGGAAGGCTGAATCAGAGGAGTCTGATCCATTGGGCTCCTCCCCGAGACTGCATGACCGTGAGCAGAAGATTTGGCCCTGCTTGGGAAGGAAAGGCCGACCCAGCAGAGAGCGTTTGCAGCGGGCGCAACAAAAGCAGCCTTCTGTGGCGTGCCAGTGCTGCCCATCATATGTCATCTGGCCTTGGTCAATGCCTGCAGGAAAGATAAACAACACATGAATCCACAGGGTTAATATAAAATGACTAGAAACTACAGAGCACCATGTTTTTGTCAAAGAGCCAGAATTAAAACTCTTATCATCTTTATTAAAAATGCTGTTTTATGTGAAAATAGTAGCATGTTACATAGTTGCTTGTTGAGTGACAAAATAGAGCTGGAGGCTGTAACTGAACAGCTTGTGGGGGAAACACTCATTATGGAACTTGCCCAGCATTGTATAAACACACTGCATTTTGCGTATGCTTGCAGTTGTTGCAGGGGAAAGAAAACCAGCTATTTGCTAATGGCTGCCATCTGGTTCTAGCGTGTTTTCTGATGGTTTCAATTTATAATCAGTTGTGTTTTTTTTGCCAAATATTTTTCTATATCCTGTCTGACAAATAATTACAGAGCAAATTTGTTGAGAGGCATGTGCCAAGATCACACCTGGGCGTCCTGTTGGAGGATATACACTCACACACACACACACACACACACACACACACACACACACACACACACACACACACACACACACACACACATTTGCATGCATGCACACGCACAGTTTAAAAAAAAAAGTGGCGTGGGGCCAAGAGCCGCTAATATGAAGGTTTCCTGCTGGAAAATACCCCAGTTTCCTCTCAGTTGGTGACACTACAGTGTGTGAGATGTTAAAATGTGTATTTAACTGAAACTTAATGCTGTGATAAAAACAGACTCAGAAGCTGAAAAGTCACCTGATACAGTCATGTCTTTGCTCCAGGTTGGATTCACACTGCATGACATATACTGTACATAATTCTGTGCTCTGTAAACCGAGGCCTCAGTGGCCCTCTGCTATGTGCCCTTGCCTCAATGCATGACCATGGATGATATCATTCAGTGATGAACTGCTAAAAACCAGGCCACACATCTTCTACTGTAGCTCTTTTCTCTGTTACTTGCTATGAAAAAATGAGGTCACTCTTTCACCTTTCCTGAAAAAAAATAAACTTTCCTCCATGTATCCAGAATTATTATATTTTTTTCTGTAAGGGCTTCTTTGCATGACCTGCTGGTGATTAATGCTATTTGAATTAAAAGTGATGCTGAATGGTGGTGCAGCGTACCAATATGTTCCCCGCAGGAGTCGCAGTACTCAGCGTAGAGGGACTCGAAGCAAGAGCAGCAGTAGGGCCGTCCCTCCTTCATGATGTAGCGTTGGCCCCCCAGCACAGTCTCGCACTCGAAACAGCAGAAGTGCTTCATGTGCCAGTGACGACCCTCTGCCTCAGTGCACTCATCCGCAAGGATGATCTAAGAAAGGAGAGATAAGAAAGAGTATTATTTATCAGGTCCTCGGAGGTAAAACCTCAGTTGGGTTATTACTGTGTGCTGAATGACAGGACAAAGGCTCGTCTCGCCCTCCCCTGTCCCTGCACACACACCAGTTTCTCTTTCTTAGTATTCTTAGATCATCCTCTTTGTCACTGATGTGTAGGAGGCTAATGTGTGTGGGGACCTGGTGAAATTGAGATGGTGTATTTGCTTTTAATTACGCCACTGTTAAAACACCAGGGTGCTTCTAAAGTACGAACGTTGTCCTTGTACCCATTTGCAAAGAGAGTAAGTCAGTGCTAATAGCTCGGTGATCAGGATATTGAGAGCTGACCCCATTAGGCTGGAAAAGCCCTTGCATGTGTTCAACTGTGACAGTGTGTGATGGGAAGCCTGTGACCATCATATGAGATTTTATTGTGAATGTGAAATCAGTATGTTATATGTGTGTCTTAACACATGATCATCCATGTGCAGGCATGTGTTTGTGAGATGTGACAGACACCTACCTCATCACAGGCGGTGCAGCGCGGCTTCAACCTCTCGGCGTGGTGCCGGCCGCAATAGATCTTCCCATCCTGGTAGAAGTAGATGAGGTCCACCAGGAGCTCGTTGCACATGCTGCACACGAAGCAGGCTGGATGCCAGCACACACTGTGACCTGCCCGTGATGCAAATACAGCAATGTCGCCACCGTTTATCTGGCCTCCGCACTAAAAAGAGGCGGAGGAAGAAGAAGAGATGAAGAAAATGATTTATTGAGGCTTTGAAGAGCTGGATCATTACATTATTCTCTTCCATATCACACAAGCAACCAGAGTCTGAGGAACTTTGAAAAACCTTTTCGCATGCGGGCCACCCTGTGAGGAATGTTAATTAGAATGGATGGATGGATGGGGTGCCGTCTTTAAACACCACATGCTATCATTACTTCTTTAATGTGAATGAACTTGGGTTGTTGGGGCAGGACATAAGACACTGAAGGATTACACCAATGGGTTACCACATATGGAGACAAGCAGCGTGATTTGAAAGAAAGGGCAGAATGGCACGACTGCTGGAAAATCTGTGAAGACCTAATTGGTTGGCCCTTTTAGTCACACCTAATAGTACAGTAGAAGATAATACCAGCAACTAATGATCATATCAATGAATGGTTTCAGCTCTATAAGAGATCACCAGTGAAAATTTCCAGAAGTCTGTGGTTTTCCAAGAAGTTCAAGTGCTCATTTCATGGGATCATTAATAAGCTCAGTGCTGGTGCTGATAGTGATTCAGTGTATCAGATGTCTTTAACACAATTTTGCATGAAAACTGGGCTAAACTGACAGAATGAGGGTGTGTGTCGCCAGGGAGGGCAAACGCAGACACACAGATAAAGCTGAATGGCTATAGAAGGACATCGTGGGGGCAAAGGGGAGACATAAAAACTGAATGATGTATGGGAGGGTAAAAAGGAGAGTGAGATTGGCGTGGAGGTGTAAAGGCGGAGAAGCCGCAAAGATAAACGAGAGGGAGCGCTAAGGAGATGGGGGGAAAGGTCGGGCAGGAAAACTAGATTTAGAGGGGTGGGATGATGGAGACAGAGGGAGAGTTCCAATCAGGTTATCTAACTGGCACAAAGCCGACTGCTGCAAGGAGGCCAAAGCGGGGGGTGGGGAATTCAATCAATACACACTCTCCCAACAATCTGCTCCCTCATGTGCGGGTGTTTGTGTGTGCACCTGCTAAGAAACACAAGCTGTAAAGCAGCGATACACCTGGGGCACCAACACAACAGAGAGTCGCTCCATTTTGCTTGTTGTACACTCAGTAGCAAATGGCTAGCGGATGCTGAAGTGCGGTAGTTTGTTGTTAAAAGAACACTCTCTACTGCACTCTGTAGTCCCATAAGGCTACTATAAGAATAAACAGAGACAATCCATTAAATATTTGATGTGACATGGGGTGTATCTTCAGGATAGCTGCTTTAACCATAACTTAGTTCCCTGAGGTATAATGTAAGGCTGTTGAAAGACAAACAAACACCATGATTGAGCGTGACAGCTGCTATGGCAGAGGGAAAATGAGACACAACACAAACACACACACACACCAACTGAAGATCTTCTTCAGAGCAACGCTTTGAGGTGAGATTGACAAGGTCACAATTCTGTTATAAAAGCAGACTTCTATTGCGTCTCTGCCCTTTATGTGTCAACGTAAAGCACCTCTCGTACATCATAACAAAGACCTGAAATGCCAGCAGCCTGTTCAATATGTCTGTCACACAACTCGCTGCTTTCATTCTGCTGGCTACGTGACGCACCTTTGATCCTGTCGCACTTAATTCACTCTTGTCACATGATGCCATGCAGACATGGCATTTAGAAATGAAATGATGGACCACTTTCAGATCATCTTTGACCTCCTCATACCTCTCGACTTCTGAGGAAATGATATAAAAATGATGTTTTTTGGTGTTTCCTGTCAGCTACCTGTTCACAAATTGCCCCTGTCATCGTCACAGGAAACGGCCGGACATTGCCGCGGCCCAGGTTCTCCCGTTTCCGTTGGTTACTGAAGAGCTTCAGTTCTCGCTTCTCCTCATCATCCAGACTGTTGCAGTAGCGTACCTAGACACACATGCACAAACACACACACCAACGTACATGTATAAAGTTAGATCTTTTTTAAAATCAATATATCAAACCTCAGCACTGTTGCCATAATGAAGCATCGTGAGCAGCATTTATCTCAACTGTGTTCTGTCGCAAATGGAAAGATGTTATTTCAGCCGAGGGGTTTTCCTCAGTGGCTTCACGGAGGAGGATGAATGTACTGGAAGTCATTTTTTCTATCAGCATGTCATCATTTCCATCATTTTCCATTCCAACAAAAAGAGATAAACTCTATCTGTGCTGCAGGATAGCAGGACAAGAAGAAACAATCCATCAAACTTCCTGGAAAATAAAACCAATGATTTCAGTAAAAGATATCGTAAACATAGTATCAATCACTGTTCACATCGATTCAAATACATCTGGGCTCGCTGACAGCTGTTTCAGTCAACCAATTAAAGCTTTGTAGGCAGGACTTAGCTACATAGCTAGCTAGATCCTAGTTCCATTCATGAAAAATAGCTGCAGAAAACAAAATTGTGCCCCAAAAACATTACATTGACTGATCTTTGCAAGCACAGCTGCAACTTCTATGAGTCTAATAAATAAAATAAGACATATCTCAAGCAGAAATTGGCTAAAATGAACATGATGCTACACCAAAAAATGACCAGATGTTACAGCTTGTTGCTGAAAATCACACGAAATCCTCCAGATTAATGGTGGTAATTTACTGATGTAAAATATGTCAGTAGGCAACTACACTCATAAACACTTCACTATCTCATTTCCACCTATTAAGAGGACAGACTCCATTTCTTCCTGTGTCTGTGTCCTCCCTTCTCTCCTTTTATCTCCACATTGCCCTGAAGGAGGAAAGGGAGTGAGAGAAAGACGGAGATAGGTGGAGGGGGAGGGGGTCAGTCTGGACTCTCACCTCATTGTCGTGGGGCGGGAGCTGATGGAGCAGCTGTTTGATGCGGTATTTCTCTCCTGGGCTGTTCACATAGGGCACCTTGTCCTCAGGCAGGGAGCTGTAGTACTGATGAACCTGAGCAAGACGCAGAGACACAAAGAGGATGAGAGTGATGAAGAGTAACAACAAACCTGCAATACATCAAGTAGTTAACAAACTAAAAATACACTTGGGCTGCAGCCTGTCATTACTTTTATGATCAATTCATTGTTTTGTTAGTAAAATGTCACCAAACAAGGAAAAATGTCCATCAAGAGCTCCCATACTCTTTCCATTTGCCTATTCAGTCTGTACAATAGTTACATCTAAATGGATACAGTTTATAATATACTACAAATCCTCTTTATTTGATTAATCACCTAAAGTGATTAAACTTCCATTAAAACATTGTGGATGAATCATTTCAGCAATAACAGGTATACTGTCCAAAGACAAAATGAACAGGATCTACAACTGAGAGTGACCAACACACACACACACACACACACACACACACACACACACACACACACACACACANACACACACACACACACACACACACACACACACACACACACACACACACACACACACACACACACACATTTAAAATCACTTTGATTTATGGCCCACCAGCAGAGACTTAATGGAACCTCACCTCTCCATCTTTGCACATTGACGTGGGAATGTATTACTGCCCTGTCAAATGTGCACACACTCACACACGCACGCACACTCACTCAAACACACACATGCACACACACAAACAAGTGATTAACACTTGCATGTAACAGTGTGTGTGCATACAAATGTGTGCCACAGCAGGAATAATGCTAATCTGGCCATTCCAAATTGCTTGGACATTCTTTACACTGCCGCAGCAGACAATGAGTGTCATCTCTGTGTTATTTATTGTGGTCTTTTTTATTACACTGTAACAGGGGGCCGGGGTATAATAGAGGTCAGGCAGATGTATATGAATGTGACCTGAGGGGGTGCAAACCACGAAAGCCACAGGGTTTAAACAGAGATTTGAGGACGGAGGGAAAAAAAGACAAAATGAACATGTTAGATGGATAAAGAAAGAGCAAAAGAAGGAACAAGGCACAATGAAGCAAAAACAATACCACAGAACACATCACGAAGACGTGGAATGTAAAGACAGGCAGCATGATCGATACCTGCTGACTAGGTCAATCCTAATGACACATTTGTCTACTGAATGGATCTACTGACTAGGAGCCATCAGCTTTGTCCTTGGCAATAACACAGAGTCTGTCACACAAAAACAGATTAACATGAATAACGCAGACACGCATCAGTACACAGAGACCAAAATGAAAATCGCTTTGTAAAACTCTCATATCCTGAAATTAATTGCCATGAAGCTGTACTGTCACATTCTGTGTCAAAAGAACTTCCTTAACGCCTTAGACGAGCATGTTTGCTGTTGGGATGAATTTATAGCAGGAGCCTCTTGTTGTGAGTGTAACCTAATTCCTTCTGCTCTGCTTTTGTTGGCTTCCACCCGTGTTGGCGAGGGACGCAGGATCCGTGTCCAGCAGCACGGCTCAGGACGTCAGGGGGGGATCTCAGGATAGTCCACGAAAGACTGACTGTGGTCAAGCACTGATAAATCACACAGCGCCTATACGCACACGCTGCCAGATGCAGGCACACATACACACACACACACGCACACACATGCACGCACGCACACACACCCCTAATGATAAATTACAAAACATGCTTCCAACAACAACAGGGTTACAATCTGGAGGTGAAAGGCACATTGCCCCCAGGAAAAGATCTAAAGACAGATACACACACACACACACACACGTTCACAGAATGGACACAGTTGCAGTGAGGGCCAGGAGGAGCAGCTTGTGATAATAACTGTAATCGAAAGCAGATGAAACTAAAGACAGGGCGGAATTTCGAACTGTACTGGAAGGATTGTTTTTAAAAGCTAAAGCAAATGGCAGGACTTTGCAACTGAGTGACAAGAGTGATCAATTCGCACAGCTGGTTTCTATTGCTGTTAATGACCAGACGGCCAGAGGAAAAGACACCACCAGGCACCACTCCTGACATTCTCTCAACAAGCCACTTTACAGTGGTTAGTGGACACAGATATTATATTGTTGAGAAAACACTGGTAGTTACAGCCAAACATGATGGGAAGGATGGTGTTTTTATAGCAAAGTGAGCAGATTTAATGGCTGTGTTTTCGTTCTCTGTCCTGTTCTTCTCACGTCTTTGCTGAGATGTCCGAGTGCCCATGGCCCAACACTGCAGACAGCACAGCTGTGGGAGCAAATCCAATGCGGCTGAATGTTAAAAGGCCTGAGCTGGGTTAATTAAGCACGGAATACAAGCTATTCCGAATGTATTAAAATGCAGCTGCCATTTTAACGAGACTAAGAGTCCACAGCCAAGCTAGCAGCTCTGTGAGGTTGTGTTTGCCTCAAACTGTGTGCTAACATTAGCATGCTAATATGCTCACAGTAACATCGTAAACGTAAAGGTGTTCAGCAGATATAATGTTTCCCATTGGTACCATCTTAACATGATAACTGATGCTAATTAGCATCAAACAACCTCATGGTGACAGTAGAAGAATCATCTCTACAAACGTTCACGTCCATCCAACATCCAACGACCTGGTGTATCTCACAATCTCTTTTTATAGATTTATCACTTATCTCTCATTCACAGCTGCTAGCTGGAATCAGCTCAAGGGTTGACAGTTTTCATAGTTCTTGAACTCAAACAGGTCCTGGTCTGATTGTCCTCAGGTCCATTTTGGTACAGGTCAAACTAGCCTCAGGTCCCTCTCAGACTGGTTCTTTGTTGTTTGAAAGCTAATTTATCCACATCAGCATTGCACGAATAACCCTAATTTCTATTCAAACAGCGGTCTGAAACAGCATACTTCATGTATGACTACAAATTAAAATCAGATCCCTGTGGATGCTGAGCAGAGTGTGCACATTAGACTGCAGCTCTTGCTACATGATGGTAAAAAAAATGAAAAAAAAAACAGTTTCAGGCCACTGCTGAGTAACATACTTGGCCTTGACAAGCTGTAACTTGGCAACATGCAAGAATTTATTTGAGAAGGATGGAGAGAAGAGAGCAAGAAGAGACAGTGGGAGAGAGGATACTGGCAGGCCCTCCTTCACACTGCAGCTCAATAACATCTCCAACACTTAGTAATGTCTCTGTTTGGTGATGAAAATTCATATTCCTTCACCGGGGCTGTATTTCACCAATTGTTGAGAGAAATACAAAGACAGAGGAGTTGAAAAAGTCCTCACTAAGAGCTGAGTTATCCCTCATAATCCTGAGATATAGCTGATTGAATACACAGTCCAAGTCTCTTGTTACAGGGTGGTGACTTTAGCCCACTCATAGACAGTACTGCTTCCCTACGGGAGAAACCTAAACCCACCGTTCAGATCCTGGAGATTAGCTGTGTTTACCATCTCCCTCTATTCTCACTCTGTCTTTACCTCATGCAGAGGAAGGTTGGGTGTTGAAAAGCCCCACATCGGGTGTACTTCCGCTCCTCTGCGAGTGGTCACACAACATGTTTCCACAGCTTGAATGACTTGGAGGTGAGTTTAGGAAAAAAGAAATCATTATAGTTGTGGACACTCTTCATCTAGGATGCTAGAAGTGCTCTTAATTGTCACAATTGTTCCACCAAATCAAAAAATTGGTGACACAAAAAAACAAGCCACAGTTATTTTTCTGTTGTTTAGTTTTGTGCTTGTGCAATACAGCGCAGTCCTGTTTCCATTATGGCCTGACTGTTCCTGAGGTCATATCACCACTAGACGAGAACCTAATTGACTTCGGGGTTAGATAAGTGACCCTGGAGGGGGATGAAAAATAGCTGTGCTCAGTCCTCAGGGGTGAAAACAGGGGGCTGTGCCAACACTGTATTGACCAGTTCATTGCTTTCAGTTCATCAACAAAATGAAACCAGCTCCCATAAATGGTTCTATTGTCCTATAAAACGGCAAACCCTCCCTCATGTGCACACCTACGCTTCAACGAGTACTGTAGAAGAGGATTTCCTTCAATATGCATGGAACCTTTTAATGCCTTCGTGTATCATGCCGGCTTAGCTTAGTCGTTGTGAGGGCGGTGGAAGCTACTGTTAACATGTTTGCAGGCGGAGTGAATAGGAGATTAATTTGACTGCTGGAGCCACACAATCCTTGTCATCCTTTAGCCTACAGAAGCAGCTGTCAGCATAACTAGTGAGCTATCATATAGTGAGTGAGATATAACTGAACAGTTACACCCCATGCTTATATTTTGCAACACTAACAGCGTGGTTCTGGGAACTTCTATTAGGTTTACACCATACTGGCAGCTATTTTTTTTAAAACATTTCTCCAAGTGTATAAATCTGAAATCTCACATTGTAGTGTGTACGGTGAGCTTTTTGAGTGTGATGGTAACGTCATTCCAGGACTCTCATCATCATTTGATCTATTTTTAAGAGTCCTGAAATGCCAAAGCACTCTGTTCTTAATGTCTGCTTCTGGACAACAAACAATACTGTGAGAACAGAGGAAAGACACAGTCAGAGAAAAGCAGAAAGCTGTGGGCTCAAGTGATTAAATGGAACCATTTTTTGACAGTTGTGGCATTTCATTGTGGACAGTCAGTGTTTCTGGTGTGGACGCAAACTGCATATTCAGATTTGCTCACACCACAGTGGATGAGGCCCAAGCATCACAATGTGGTGTCTACAATGGGAGTTGAGTGACAAAACTGCACAATTTTACAGATCTTTCCCATAGACCTCAGTGGTTCTGTCCAGGGTGAATGCGATGTGGCCCAATGAGTGTCAGATGCTAATACCTGCTCAGGTTTGAGTCCTGGTGGTACCCAGGCGTACTCCTCCAGGGCACAGCCTGAGTCGTCGTCTGAGGTAGAGTTCCTCTGAAAGTCATACATCAGCTTCGTGACCGTCTTCTCCATCTCTACAGGCATGGCTGTCACTGCATGCTCCTCACGACGACACTTACAGTGCACACAGATCTTCCTGCACACACAAGACAAAGAACATCTGTCAAGCCGATGCGTGTAGACTGCACTTCTGTGGTAAAGATTTAATGGAACAAGAGAGTCAGATCAAAAATGAAAGCAGCAGTCAAATGATCTTCTCAATTATGCGGTTGAAAAATTTGATTTGTAGGTTGAAAATAACCTCTGTACATTTTAACTCAGAATACACCACCATTAGGACACAAAGAACAGAAGTACTCAGTTTAATAAATCACGATGTATAGAGAACTACATTTGGGGCTATAGGGTTTCAGCAGAAACAAGACGTCATACTGAGGTTGCTGTTTGGGCCTCTGAAGCCTGCCATTAATCACAGAAAATAAAAATAACCCAAATTGCTTTTTTTTCCCCAAAGGTAACCTCAGACAACCTGTAAAAAAAATAAAATCTGTCATCCAACCTAGTTGCTTGTTGTAAAGCCCGTGACATATTCTGTGAAAGTGTTGACTTTTGCTCAAACCCTCATGGAGCCTGGTCATGTTCGCAGACCTTCTACACATGAAGGATGTGAAGTTGACACAGTGCAAAGGTCAAGGCTTCCCACAGCAGCTCTCACAGTAAAATGTGGGTGCCACCACAACAATGTTCAACAATCCTCTGGGGTACCAGTCACAAGAACACAATCACAAACCGGCTATGGAAATTAGCAGAATGCGGCCAATGAGACTGATGGACTGCACATGTCCCTATGTGCAAGGTTAGCGTGAAACATTATCAGATGCTTAGCCGGGACAGTGCTCCACTGTCAAGAAGTCAAGCAGACCCACCCAGCTGTAAAATTGAAAGTATCCATGTGTGAGTTTCCACAAAAAAGATGGTTGGGAGTGTTTGATGCTGACACTCCTCCTGCTGGCTGCTCTTTCATCTCCAGTAGTGTCCAGAGAGAAATAAAGAAGCTGTTATGCTTCACAGACTCAAACAGTGTTGTCTTACAAAATATTGGGATTGACAACCACAAATTACTACCCGTAAAATGACAGAACAAGTGTGACATGGAGCAGGATGTAAGTTTATACCTGAGTGAACAGATTTAAAGCTCTCATACTGTAGAGAGTGAAATTTAAATATCTTTTTGATTATAAAGCAAGTGTAGATGCTATATAAACAAGGTGAAAGCATGAAAACGCTCTGAGAAATACATGCAACCCACATTCAGAAACTATGCCTTTCAACAAACCATCAGGTATTCTGTATCGTTGTGATGTCATAATTATGTCACCCCCAGCATGGCCATGGTTGCTAAAACACTGGCAGAGCTGATGTGAAAACACGATGGGCGGTGCCTCCTCAGGCCTGTGAGAGCTGACCAATCAGAGGAGACTGGGCTTGTCGAGAAGGGGGCCTTAAAGAGACACTCACTAAAATGGAGCGTTTCAGATAGAGGGTGAATAGAGGTACTGCAGCAATGACCAGAATGAAGAAATAAAATTTGAACTTTAAAACATGTAAGCCTATTCTAGGAGACACCCAAAATAAATGCATGATCCTGAATATGAACACAATATGGACGTTTAAACAAAAACATAGGCCACCTTTGACATATATGCACTTGGGTCCAAAGGGAGAAGACAATGCACACATGCAAAGTCCCTGTTCTTGACAGCTCCAAGTCCCTGCATGAAGAAGAAACTCTGTGTGGCCAGAAGGCTGCATCCCACTAACCCTTGCTGCCCCTCAGGCGGCCAAACCAGGGTGACAATCCCATTACCTTCCCAGACGGTCGCCTGCATGTCTGACAGACAGCCCTATGGAGGAGCTTAAGGACACTCAGGACACTGTTTGACAGACTGACAGCTTGGCTGGCTGAGGATCCGTTAGCGTTAAGTGCTTGGAGCATACAAAGCACCATGTAGAGAGCTGGCCAAGTCTCACCTTGTCTCTGGCTCAAAGGAGCACTTCTTGTCCAAGTGTTGAGTCTTGGTTAACAAAGCACTTCAGTCTATCTGGCTTAGCAATGATGGATTTTGATGATAGAACAGACATACTTTGAATCTGCGTGTAGCTTTCTCAGTAAAACATCCCACTGACATGCCACAACTGGTCATGTGAAATGTAATCCTTAAAAAGAAAGCATACAAATATAAAGGTCTAACACTCAACAAATTCTCTGTCACCACTTGAGACTCCCCGCCATCCGCCAGGAGCCTAACAGCCTATTACTGTCAGCTCCAGCTTTCAACAGCGCCCTGAGCAGAGAGGCAGACCTCTGCAGCTCTGCTGTCACGTGGAAGGGAAGCCACGGGCTTTACAAACTGACCCCATAAATATTAACAAAGCAAGTGGTCAGATATCAGTGTCATGAATATTGATGGGTATGATAAACAGAGTTGTGATGCAGCTCAAGGAGACAAAGTCGTCAAGTTGTTGTCGAGCAGACAGACTGGCAGACGGTTGTTTGGCAAATCCCTGTCCCAAAGGCACTATAGCCAGGGGCGAAGCAGCTTGCCTCATTATGGCCCAGCACCTTCACCATCATCACAACACCGACTAACTGGTTGACACACGCAAAAAATCTGTCTATCTACAGAAACACAGACTTGCAGTAAGGATGATGATAGAAAGTGAAAGGCAAGGGCATCCAAAGTGAAGACAAAACGGCTTAAGCACGTATGCACACCTTCCATTCTTCTGTCATGCTGCCAGGTGGTTAGCAGTTATTTCTGCCCTGGGGGAGACGCTTGGAGATAAGAGTACACAAATAGTTGGAGCTGAGGGAAAGCACTTCACACCGCATTCCTCCTGAGAGGACGCACTGAAATGTCCCTGCCCCACACTCTGCCTATACCGTCTCTGTGGAGTTCAATGTGGAGCCACAGAAGCTTGTGAACTTTGGAGAAAGGCACCTCTCTGACCCACTCTCTCAGTCCAGATGTGTGAGGGTGATCCTCCTCTGTGATTCACCGTGCAAACATCTGATCGCTCCACAGCGCTGGCAGAGATACTGAAGGCCTACAGGAGCCCGTTGCTCCTTCCCTTCCCTTCTGTCCTCATGATTTACAACATGCTTCATGCACATGCCTGGGATTTCCCTTTGCTGAAACTTAATCCCTGAGCTTTCCCTCGTAATATACATGATTTCAATTAGGAGAGATTTGGGGACTTTGGTAATACAAGTCGAGTACATCACTGACGCCTCATAAATGACTCAGAGGTTAAGAAAAGGAAGTTAAAAGGCTTGTTCTGTAAATGTGACAGGCCTTTCATCATTTGGGAGATGTATATGCTGCTGTATCATTGGTCAGTCGGGGTCTGACATTTGTTCAAGACCTGGGGGGTATGTTGTTGAATAGTTATCCCTGGGGCCACAATGTCAGTGGGCAATGATTCACCATTTTGGGTTAATTATCAATACCCTGCTCCTCTAGATTAGACCAGTAACCATAGGTACCAGATGGCATTAATACATAACCAGGGTCTGATAGGCCCCTCTGACAGCTACATACACTTGGTTCAGTTGGTCTAGGTCACTGCCACAAGAGCAAGGGAGGTCTCAAGCTTGTCCAAAAAGAAGTGGTATTAAAACACTGATCAAATTTACCAACTGACTAAATGTGCTTCAAAGCAAAGCTAAAGTTGACTCATAGAAATGATCTTTGCAAGGCAAAAAACAGGGCTAGGGTTGTAATCCTAACTCCAGGGTAGGGGATAACGTAAGGAGACTATTCAGCTCAAGCTTTAGAAAACCATCTGACTCAACTGAATCCAAGAGCCAGTCGAGGGAGTATAGCCTTGGAGAGTTTGAAGTCTCATTCCACTCTCATTCCTGAGCAGCTCCCAAAACCACTGCAGCTTTTCCATGGCATCACTCTAGATGGTCAGATTAAAATCCCATCTTTGAATGGAAGCTCTGCACAAAAGCAAAGGTTGAACGACAAGAGAGGACAGTGCAGAGGAGAGAACAGCTGGGTGCAAACACTGCAGCCAAGTCTTGCCTTCTTTTTCCCTGCCTCTGCTTTCTCTGGAAGAAGAGGAGGAAGAGGAGGACAGGCTGCTTTCTCTGTAACGGCCTTTTATTTGGCAAATACAACACTTCCGTTCTGCGTTTTGAAGCCATAGTTGCAATTTTTAGGGGCTTTCACAAAATGCCCCACTTTCACAAATGACCAATGTGCAAGCAAACAAAGACTTTGTACCTTCACACGGCTGCATGTTGACTTCAGAGCCATTAGGAGTTAATCACAGTTAAACATGACTGGAGGTGTTCCCGACAAGAATCAGGCTCGACAAAGACGTTTTCCATTAGTGGCCAATTAGTAAGAACCAGATGCAGCATGTTCCCCAGGCCTGAGATTAGGCCTGCATCCACCTGTCATAACAAATTATAGAAGCAAAGTCCTGCCCTCTCTCACACTAGACTCTGGTCCACTAGCCTCAGTCTGATGATGACTTTCTTCTACTGGAATGGACAGTAACATATACACATATTTGCATTTCTACCAAAATACAAATATTTCGTGTGAGCATTCATCAAAGACAGCTCCCATGACACTCCACCAAATAGTTGTATAATTGTGTGGCTCTGGGCGAAAATTTCCAAAGTTTGAAAAATTAAATCCTGGAAACATACTTTTCAACAGAAAGCCTGAGTTACAAACTGGAGCTGTGGGGTTAATTGTAGATGCTCTTGAGTTGCATTATGGGATATGTATGAGTTAGTGTTTTTATGGAGCTTGGTCCATATTATCCCAAAAGCTGGGATATCTCAGGCCCTGCTTCTTTGATTTGAATTACTTTTTTAAAATATTTTCTCCTGTGAGGGCCCAACTTTACGGAAGAACAATACAAAATCACTGGACCACCCCTTTAATAGCGCACCTAAGGACTTATGGGAGATGCAGCTTTTCAATGCTAATTGCTTCCATAGATTGGTTGAAATTATTTTGTTGTCCAGCACAGTAAATTTTAACTTAGATTTGCAAAAGATGGGGCCCTTTTCTTCCTGCTCCAGCCAGGAAGGTAACTTCCAAGAGTAAGCCAAGAGTGTCAAAATGTCTCATATTCTCTCTCTCTCTCTCTCTCTCTCTCTCTCTCTCTCTCTCTCTCTCTCTCT
>JBBMOE010000019.1:10773133-10980936 GCA_037975065.1 Chaetodon trifasciatus | reverse complement strand
CTCTCTCTCTCTCTCTCTCTCTCTCTCTCTCTCTCTCTCTCTCTCTCTCTCCAAGAATTGAATGGTACAGGATTTGTGTGGGAGGCGAGAAGTAAAAAGGAGAGAGAGAGATGTATGCAACATCAGAATGAGACACTTGTCATCTGCGCCCATGGCATACTCGAGACTGCATCACATAACTTATTTATTCAGTGTTGACTCATTGCATGAAGTGGGATGGGACACACAGAGTCATGGGAGAGACTGGCTTCCTGGACAACCTCAGTACAGACTTCAGACCAGGCTCAGACATGGATAACAGAGCCAGGTTGTTAGCAAATCTGTTAATCAACAACAAAAATGAAAAGGCTTTAGTCTACAGCTTATGATACATTTAAGGAGAAATGTCCATCAGCCCTCCTCGGATTTTTTACTGGAATAGTATGCTGACTTTTCTGTTGGTGTGTCAGTGGGAAAAAGCATCAAGCTTCTTTTTCCAGAGGCAGTTACTTATGTCAGAAATAATACTGATCTGGCGTTCAGGCTCCTGTCACTTCAGTTAATGTTTGGACTGCTCTCAGAGCTGAGGAGCCGGTGACACTTTGGCCAGCTGCTCAAGCCACATTATTCATTACTCCCCTTCAGTCCATTCATGTGCTAATCCAGTGACCCTTCACACTGCTAAAAAGTTGCCACCTAAATGGGTCAATTAGTCTGCATTGAGTCTAGAAATGTTTCCCTCAAAACAACTGCCATTGAGCTGTGATTATGCCACTTGTTTCTAACGCAGTTTGCACCAAACTCCAGGAAATAAATACAGTCTTTTGACATGGGAGACTCAAAAAGTGACAACAATATAACACTTGACTGGAGAAACATCATTGAACGAGTCGATCCGAAGTGGAAATAATTAAATATCTCACTGATGCCTATTTGATGTGGTTATTTACCAAGCAACCAACAATCCATATGGCACAGAGGCTGCACAACAAAGAGCGTGAGGCTGGAGCGCGCACAGTAGCTTGACCAGTGCGCTCCAGGGGGTGGGGAGGGGGATAGAAACCGGTGAGAACACGTCTGGAGAGGGAGAGCGCTACAGTGCGAGTCCAGCAACTCTGGATGTTGATGATTTATCTACAACAAACAAACAAACAAACAAACAAACAAACAAACAAACAAACAAAACAGCCCGGTTTTATTCACGAATGCGTAAAGCTACGATTTAAGCCTACTTGGAGAACCTCGAAGAATGCGAAAACTTAGTTAAAAGGCCCACTGACTTTAACCTAAGCAGTGTTCTGTTATTTCAATCCTAGAGAGAGCAACGAGCTTAAAGTCAGAAACGACCATCCCTTCTTAGACACATCTCATTTCCGTTACGCATTGAAACTCCCATCATAGGTGATCGGTTGCGCCACATATCGGCTCCAAACACAAAATAAACATCATCAGCTGCGTACCTTCTTACAAACTGCGGCAGATGGAAGTCATAGCCCCGACCTCGGCGCTGGTTGTGCTGGTGCGGGTGTTAAAATGCGTCTTGCTCATTGCAGAATTTGTCACACAACTTCAACTCCGCAGCTTTGCCACGGAAACAGCCCACTCTCACCCGCTGCGTGCGCTGCCTGCGCCCCTCTGCTACATGAACCCCCTCCGTTTAAAAGCCTTTTGTCAGCCCCCTGCCCTCCGCGGACACACACAGGAGTTCGCAAACGAGGAGAGAGCGAAGACGGGAAGCCAACTTAAAAGTGCGTGAAATCAGATCCCACTTTACAGATCCAAAGGAGGGCGCAGACTCCGCCGACACACCGTGGAATCCAAATGAATAAAACAGGAATCTCCCTTCGATGCGGAGTTACTGCCGTCGAGTCAGAGTGAAGATCCGAGCGGACCTTCGGTGCGTACAGGCACGGACCGTCTGAGCTACTCCGATCGCTGCTGACCGACTCACTGAAAGGCAGCGCTTTAATCCTGAACCGATGTGAAGCGTAATAAATAACACCCATACTTCCGGGTTTCACTTTCAAAATAAGAGCACCACTGTCAAAAGTTTGGGTAAAAATATTAGTTTGTTTTATAATTTCATCTACTAAATCTATACATTTCGATTTTATTTTCCACGTCATACATCCACGTAAGTATTTAGGTTTTGTAACTTTGGTCATGTATAAATATTTCAGGTAAGTTTTTTTTTTATTTCAGGACATAGCTAGACAGACCATGGGATGATGATGACAAAAGCTAATAAATGGACCTTGAGTTTTTTTTTTGTTAAATCAGTCTGTTGAATACCCTACTGATGCATGAAAATCTGGCAACATCCTTTATAAACGTTATACATTTACACAAAAATAAGAAAAAAACTTAATAGATGACACACGAGGGATATGTTCTGAACTTCCAGACACCACTGGCTTCTATCAATTGTGAAAATCAATAGTCAATAAAAACTCATCATGTTTCAAAGCTTTTGTTTCAACACAAAGTCGCTAACTTCCTGTCTGATGAGCCCTCTTTGGATGACTTGACATAGACGCGCTTGCGCTTGCGCTTGCGCTAGCGCGCGCGCACACGCACACACACACACACACACACACACACACACACACACACACACACACACACACACACACACACGCTTCTCTCTCCTCCCTCCATGCTAATATGGCGGTGTGATGTCAGCAAGTCAGCGTCCCAACATTGGTGTAATTAGCAGCCTGAATGAGTGGTGTTCATGGCAGGATTTGCATGTGAATGAAACCACTTTCCTGAATCAACTGGCCTGGGACAAGAAAAGAGACAGGGAGAGAGGGAGCAGAGAGAGGACCTGCAAGTTGCTGACCTGCAGGGGGAAATGGGGAGGTGAGCCCCTGTAAACAAAACACTGCTGTTTAACATAAGAAGTGGACATTAACAAAAGAAAGCTTGAAAGTGTTACAGACCAATGAAAATCCACTCAATCAAAAAACAAATGTAAAGACACTTTAGTAGGATCTAAAACTCATGTGCACCGACTGTGTCCTTTGCAATTTTAGCCTGACTTGTTATTTGCCACAGGTTAATTAACAGAGGACAGAGAAGACTATAACTATATATAATTTACTATCATATATACATTTGTTTCTACATATTACTTATTATTATGTTATTACATGTACAAAATGCTCTGGTTAGTAGTCACTTGTGTCACTTCTGCTATGAAAAGTGCTGTATAAATATAGTGTGCTTTCTTAATTCTGAGTCTCACTTTGATATAATAATCAAAACTAGCCAAAATACAGCCAACCACAAGGAATTTAAAGCAGGGGACTGATTTATAGGACGAACACATGGACTCATTTAGATCAGCTTCAGCAACAACATCAACAGCACCATTGTTCCCCAACAGATTGCCACCATCACAGCTATTTTGGTTCCTTCTTAATCTCTCAAGCACTCACATGGCAATAAACTCGACAATGCTATCTCTCTTCTCTTGTTCCTACAATGAGTGGTAGGAGTGTTAAACAATATCCCACTGCGCCTCCTCATTTGCTTATTTGTGTAACGCAAAATGTGTCAAGAAAAAGGAAAAACGCCCAAAAGATTTCTGGCAATCAAAGCTTAACAGATTTGTGGAAGATTTCAAAAGGCAACTTGGAGGAAGAATAGCATGGAAGTGGGTTAGAGAGTAATTAAATCAAGATTTGTGTATATTTTTCCCAAAGTGCCCTGCTGCTGTCTGCTGGCCAAACACAAGCAAAAAAAAAAAAATAAATAAATAACAAGAAGAAATGCAGAGAGGAAAATTAAAAAAAGCTTGCTTTGAAACAACCAAGAAGAATTTTGCTGCTGAAAACAGGCGGCAGCTCTGAATGACCTGCGCTGTTTTTGAGGACAGTGCCGCAGTCACTTTTCTCCTTTCAGGAACTGTTCTTCTGGCTTCCCTGCACTCAGACTAAAACTCTGCCTTTCTGTTTAATGAAAGCCGTCTTTCTGTCCTGGATTCTCCTGTCACACGTGGCGGAGTGACTCTCACTATGTCCTGGTTTCATACATTAGAACATATAATCGCGGCCCTTTTACAAACACAAGAATATCAGTTACAGCTTAGGCTGTACTTATGGCCTATCCACAAGATTTTACAAGGAGCCCTAAGTGACAGTGTCCTCTGCTCAGAGTGACCACAGAATGGGTAAACTGGTTTGGGGCCAGCCATTTTCCCCAATAACTCATTCCCTTTTCCCCAGTAAACCATTCGCCGACCTGCCATGAGCTGTTTTAAATGCCACGAGAGGACTGAATAAAAGCATAGAGGCCAGCTTGGGGGACATACCACAGATAGCATTGCATGGACTCTTGGCATGCACGGAGATGATAATTTTAGACAGTGAGCCAAACAGGTTTACTCCCTTCCAAAGCATGCATAAGCATATTGAGGCTTTTGTCTCTATCAAAGCACAGGATGAGCGATATCATAAATACATGTTCCCCCGGGGCTGGGAGTCCTATCTACAAGAAAGTATGCAAGAAAGTTGTATTGCCTCAAAGGATCTTATCCTACAAGAACATTATTCATGTCCTACCAGGGAAGGAACTGATTTACAATATATACCGCCTGACATGGTCAGGAAAACACTCCTGATAAATCAATGCCTTTATCTTCATTTGAAATGCAGCCAAAATCCCAACATGGCCTCCTCATCTTTATTTCTCATCTGCTTTTTTAGGAACACCAGTCTCCTCTCCTTTCATGTGGCAAATGCTGATGGCTATCACTCTAGAGTCAACACTCGAGGCAGCTGGGACTCACCCCAACAGCTGATAGCTCATGACATGTTGGGAGGGAAGGAGTGAACAAGCTTGTAGCTTTTCTTCTCACTGCTGCAGTAGGTTTGTTAAAGAAATTAATTTCTAACAACACAAAGCATTTAAGCCAACCAGAATTTGATCCCCAACTGGACACTTCACTGTGTTATAGCCTCTCAAACCAACTGGTGTGGAACTGAGGCAATCTTGAACCTGTCCTCAGTAACGAGAAGTGTAGTAAGCAGGAATTTTTTGTGGTTTGGCTGGAGAAAAAATATGAAAATTAATTGTAAAATTGCAACTAGAGTTCCTGGATCTCAAAGAAATCAGAAGTATTAAGTGTATATATGGGTTGAGATTGGGTCTCCAGAAACACATAACACATTGTTAACAAGTTGAGGAATAACAACACCAACAGTGCCTGTCTGAACACCTAGAGCTGGATTCATGGTTGACACGGAGGCTTAATGGAAGTCCTACTGTAGATATCTAGGGTGTAGGTTCTCATATAATGACACTAGACAGGTATATCACATGTCATCAGACCATAACATGCTTTAATTATATTCCCCAATGCAACTGCATTCACGCTGAAGGTGGGCTATGCATGAGGAAACTTCTATGTCATCATCTGCTGTTACTGCAAAGAGTGTTGTAGTAGTGTTTACATTCATTCATTCATTGATACAGAGCAGTGATGCTCAGCAGATTTGCAGTGTAATGACTTTGTTAGATGTGTGTTACTGTGAGGGGGAGATGACTGAGGCTTTTGTTCAACTTCCAGTGTTGTTTTCAATTTCAACAATGTTCACATTGAAAACTTGTAGGAGAAAACACAAGCTGACCACTCATGGTTCTTGTGGTTTTCACGCCGTATCTCTACAGTCCTGATCTTACATTTCTGAGGGGATGCACATCAGCTGTACAGTGTGGCTACCAAGCTTGTACTGTGTAACCCCTTAATTCACAGCTATAAATATGCCTTGGGTGGAACAATGGTAACACTGTCGCCTCACAGCCAGAAGGTCCCGGGTTCGATTCCCACCTGAGGCGCTGTGGGCGCAGGGGGGCGCCACCAGGCCTTCAGTGTCTGCTGCCCTTTATCTCGAGGAAGGGGCCTTTCTGTGTGGAGTTTGCATGTTCTCCACGTGTTCACCTGCGGTATCCTCCACAAAAAAACCCCACTAAAAACATGATCACCACCTGATCAATGGTGACAAAAAAGGAACTGGGTCCCCAGGTGCCACTGTTGGCTGGCAGCCCACCTCTCCTGGAGGAAGGTCAAATGCGGAGGAATAATTTCAGGAACTAATAATAATGCAGGAACTCTCCCCCAAAGTGGAGGGCGCAAGCCACCTTTTTCCGGTCCAGAACCATGGCCTAAGACTTGGAGGTGCTGACTCTCATCCCAGCTGCTTCACACTCGGCTGCGAACCGCCCCAGTGCATGCTGAAGATCCTGGCTCGAGGGAGCCAACAAGACAACATCATCCGCAAAAAGCAGAGACGAAATACCCTACCAACAGAGGGCCTCCAACCCCATACTCCCGGAGCACCTCCCACAGAATGACGCGAGGGACACAGTCGAATGCCTTCTCCAAGTCCACAAAACACATGTGGACTGGTTGGGCAAACTCCCATGAACCCTCAAGCACCCTGTGGAGGGTATAGAGCTGGTCCAGTGTTCCACGGCCGGGACGAAAACCACATTGTTCCTCCTGAATCCAGGGTTCGACTATTGGCTGGATTCTCCTCTCCAGTACCCAGGAATAGACTTTCCCAGGGAGGCTGAGGAGTGTGATCCCCGATTATTGGAACACACCCTCCGGTCCCCCTTTTTATAAAGAGGGACCACCACCCCAGTCTGCCAGTCCAGAGGCTTGCTCTCTCCAGGTTGGGGGAGAATTCCTGCCTCAAGTGGAGGAGTTTAAGTATCTCGGGATCCTGTTCACGAGTGAGGGAAGGATGGAGCGTGAGATTGACAGGCGGATCGGTGCAGCGGCAACAGTAATGCGGTCACTGTACCTGTCTGTCGTGGTGAAGAAGGAGCTGAGCCGAAAGGCGAAGCTCTCGATTTACCGGTCAATCTACGTTCATACCCTCACCTATGGTCATGAACTTTGGGTCATGACCGAAAGAACGAGGTCCCGGATACAAGCGGCATAATGAGTTTCCTACGCAGGGTGGCAGGGCGCTCCCTTAGAGATAGGGTGACACGCTGGAGCGACTATGTCGCTCGGCTGGCCTGGGAATGCCTCGGGATCCTGCCGGAAGAGCTGGGGGAAGTGTCCAGGGAGAGGGAAGTTTGGGCGTCGGATGAAGCGGGAGAAAATGGATGGATGGATGGATAATTTCACTGAAGCATGTACATGTTGTGTTGTTGTTGTGTTCTTCAAAGCATGGCATGTGCATGTGTTGTGATTAATAAAGTTCTTCTTCTTCTTCTCCTATCAATATCTGAACCCGTGCCCACATACACAGACCAACGAATCAAGCAGCTGGAGCACTGAATTCTGTGAATGGCACATTGGAGATGATGTGGAAGTTGTCCACCACCGCTGTTCCACTACATTAAAGGTGCAATGATTCATGTGAGCACTTGCATCCAGTTGCAAAGAAGAGGAAATGGCTGCTAGTTAGAATAAAGGTTCACAGGTTTCCAACCCAGCTCTGGTCACCGTGTTAGTGAAGAATGCTGACATTCAGTGAGAGCAGTCATTCTGAAAACACACTGTCCTCCCTCTTACCATGAACTAGCAGCACTTTGGCCCAACTAACCTGCCCAGAAAGCAGATTTAGTGTGACATCAAGATCAGGGGCTCACTACTGGTTCTCCACCCAAGAGACCCTCTGTACCCATGCTCGTAGCAGATAAGTGGCCATTATTCACCCCATGTTGAACATTAACTTGATTAATTCAGCATGGGTTGAGGGGTGAAATTGTATTTGTTCAAAGGGAGGGAAATGGCGAGGAAATGAGGAGAGTAGCCATCTTGGCTGAAATTCTAATTAGCTTGGGGTTCGTTAACACACAAACTCAACCCTTGCTGCAGAGTCCATGCAAAAACAGAGGTCTGGGTAAGCCATTAAGCCATGGAGGGGAAAACAGAGAGAGACAGGGAGAAGGGGGGGGGGGTAAATAAAGAGTACGGGCACTTAGTTTCACGCTTCAAGGCCCAGGGCAAAGAGGTGACCTTGTGGAGTGACACCTCAAGGGGACTGGAGCTATTTTTTGCCCCTCCTGGCCCACTTACACAAGGGCTCTTCAGCACAGAGGGAAAAACACACTCCAAGCCCTCCACCTTCATCTCTCCATTAGACTATCCATCTCCAATGTAGACAGCACTCTCCAGCACTGCACAGCTCAATTTCCAGGGTGCTGTGCCCAACAACAGCGGTTTGTCAATGAGCTTTTCTCAGCCATACTCTACATGTGGATTCTGATTCAAAACATAACTAGGTCATGCTCTGGTTTGAAAATAAGGAAGGAGGAGGAACAGTCGTAGGAAGTAAAGAAATACTGTAGTGGACGCAGTGGGATCTGAGGAATGGCAAACAAGAGAGAATGAAAAATGAGTTTTGACGTTATTATTATTATTTCTGTGTCCGTGCCTTAGAAATATAGAGCCGTCTGGGAGAGGAGTTTTAGCTCTCTGAGTGCTCAACCTTCCCATCTGTGCTGGAAAGTTATCTCCTTCACAAAAATGTTGTAAAGTCATGCACAAGAATCTCTCATTATTCTCCCACCACAGCTCTGAATCAGGAATGATCGTGCGGCTCCATGAATGAACCACCCACCTATGAACCTCCCACATTCAGCACCCTGCAGCCATTTCTCTGACTCAACTCTCTCATTCATCCTCCACTGATGTTCCTCTTCCTCACCTTGTCATCATGACCCAGATGAGTGGTGTGGGTGTCAGTACTGATCTGCTGACTCTCTCTATCTCTTTTGTGTGGGTTTTTGTTTCATTCACTACATTGCTACCTCAACTAAACCTCTTCTGACTTTTATTTCTGGTGTTCTTGCTGAAACGAATCACCTTGCAGCCCTCGCCTGTGGCCAAAAGTACATGCCGACTGACCAGATGTTCCATCATTAATAATGGATATTAGCATACTGATTAGTTGGAGCACAATTGTGGGACGGCCGCTGCGGTCTTGATATATGATCTTACCACTTATTTTCAGAAGGCTGCATAAGGCCAAGCCAGCACAAAAGCCTTTATGTGTAGTTGGAGGGTTTTTATGCACTGTTCTTTATAAAGAAGCAAGGTCAAACCAATACATCCAGTTGGAGTGGGAAAGTGCAACAAAAGAAACACATGTTGAATGTGTATTTGACTGGTAAGCCTCTGGAGCAGGCCTGAGGCTCAGCAGGTTTCCAGTTCTTTCATGAATTTTAAATCTAGAGGTAATATACGATAAAAATAAACAAAAGGTCAACAGAGGTTCTGTCAGTGCAGAGCAGAAAAGCATGGAATGGAAGAGTGACAGAAGGTGAAGAATGAAGAGAGTGCAAAAAGTCTTTGCCCTAGTGATCCAAACATAGTCTTAATTTGCAAAAATATTTCATGACAAGGAGGTGTTTGAACTCTGCATTCTCCAGAGCTCTCCAGTAATGGTTTAAGCTTAAACTTTTAGTTAAATAAACCCCAACACTCTGCTCTGCCACGTTTAAATATTTAGCTTTAGAGGCCTTGTGGGTAGAGCAGCAACAAAGGGGATCAGTCCATCAAGCGGAGTTTGGCCTGAGGGCAGTCATCCACTCTGGAACGAACTAGAAAAACGTACATGAACAAGGCACTGTGCTCAGGCAAAACTACAGCATGAGTTTGGTTTGCAATCTGTTATCAACACAATTCAACTGGATGGAAAAAAGAGAGACACTTACTGGAATGCCTGACTTTTCCCATCCCCAAGACCAGTCTGTGTTTATCCATGTGGCTTTAGGTAAAATAATTAATGACAACAACAAAAATACTCGGACATGAGTCATAATAGGCACTTATGAATACACCTTCAGGTTTAATTTGCAGTATTTATACTGTACCTAAAGACTGCCTACAAGTAGCAGCGTGTTTGCGGAGGGAGGAGCAGCACTGGCATTGTGGCATTGTTCAAAGCATTTAGTCTCTCTGTGAATAGCATTTAATTAGCAACTTAAACTGGAAGGATGATTTGGTTCACATCAGTGCACATTCAGACTCATCTATGATCACAGACACAGGCATAGCCGCACTCAGACACACAGTCTGTTGAATGAATCAGCACAAGTGGTGTTGAGGGTGTGGATACAGTAACTGTGATGACATAGGAAAATACAGAAATATAAAGTGTGCATTTTGTCTAAACATCTTTAATGTTTTGTTGGTTCAGAAATACTGAATATCCCTGAAAACTGGACCTCAAATCATAAATATTTCTCTATAACACTGAATATTCAATATTTAATAAATGCTAAATCACATACAAACCCATCAGTGGAATGTGGAAGCAGGTAGGTGCAAGGGAACAGCCTTCTCTCCCTGTTGAAATTGTCCCATCTCACCCCAATAATCCGGTGCAGAGTGTTTCAATAGATATACATTTTATCCAGTTTATACACAGCAGTGTATTGGAGAAACAAGAGTACAAGAAAATTTCTAAAATGAGGTCATTTGGAAGTCTAAATAATGAACAGATGAATCTGAAAGAAGAAATAAGGAGATTAAACAGAGTCCCTTAAGATAATAGACTAGTAAAACACCAAAGAACATATTCTGAAATCCTACAGAGATTCTTCAAAGGTTGCTTTTGATCCAATAGCAGCATTTCATCTTGAACTGATTCCTCTCTGTCAGGTTTGGGCAATTTAATTCCTCCCTATTTCATCTTGTTACACTGTTTACCCTAACAAAAGGGGATTGATGGTGAGCAGATCTCACGAACACACACAACACACCATGTCCATGTCAATAAGGCCACCACAACCCTCTCCCTGCAGGGTCTCAGAGACCTGTGCAGGGTATGGATTGGAGGAGAAATTGCAATTGCCAGAACGTGACAGCCAAGCGATGCGCTTCATCACGGGCCTATAGAGACAGTGATCCCAAGGCATTATTGACTGATAGCTGCCAAAAGCTGAGACTGTAGGCAGCAAGGACAGACAAGACTGTGGAGAAGGCATGGGAGGAGGAATGAGTCATACTGAGCGATCCACTCACAGACAAATCCCATTAAACAACTTTTACCACACTGAGGTCAAACTTTCAGTGTGAACACATCTCAGAGCACAGGCAGACCTCCAATCCATCGCTTCTCATGCCTTTTAAAATGCGTTGTGGGCTTGTTCAGAATACCAGGTCAAGAAAACCCGTTGAAGTCTCTGTCCGTTGCTAGCTTTTTCTTCACCCACTTTGTTCCCCACTTACTGCCGTTCCTCTGCGTACCCCCATTTAAGGCACGGCCCATTAGGAAGCAGTGAGAGAGAGCAGTGCCCTGAGAGAAACTAAATCACCCCGGCCCGCTGCTGTTTACACCAGACTGGCCCACTGCTTGAGCCGCTGTTTATTTGAACTGTGAACCTCCGTGTGAGGTGTGTGTGAAAGGAAAACTGTAAGTGTGTGTGTGAGAGAGAGAGAGAGAAAGAGAGAGCATGTGTACTGCAGAGGCGAGGGGGAGGAAATGGTTCTACACAAAACCCAGCGTCTCGCCCTCCGATTTCTTTCACACCTCTCTTAACACACTTTTCATAGCGTATTCATTTGCCCCGTGGGCTCCTGGCGCTCCTCAGGTTCTCCAGGCCACAGACAGACCTCTGTGCTGCACCATTCAGGCAACAAGTAAGCTGAAAACAGACCACTCACACCCCCCGCCGAGCTCCAGACACAATCATGTCCTTCTGCTGACCCACACATATGACATCACAGCCTGGTGCTCTCACACACAGACATACACACACACACACATATATGTGAGCAAGAATGCACGCAATTGTATGCTTATTTTGTATATAAAGAACTCTTCGGTGACAGACACACAAACACACACACACACACACACACACACACACACACACACACACACTTACATACACACACACACTTACATACACACACAACCTGGGGAACAGTAAGGTTAGTGTGGGATTGGTTAAAACAGTAAGAGCACAGGATAAGAAGACCTGAGCATCAATGAAGGCACTGTTCAAAAGGCACAGACTGACCGGGAGAGCAACGAGGAATATGAAAGGCTGCCAAGTATTCAGACACTGGAACAAGGACACACACTGAGGAGACACGCACACACATGAAATAAGAACACACTACATACACAAACATACCAACATGTGTGCATACAGAACTGGGTTTTCTAATTGAATGTACTGAAAGACTTTACCTATTGGTGGAGACAAGCTGCTGCTCTTTCAGCTCCATTTATGTGTGGGTGGCTCTGAATTAGCAGCACAGGCGTCATTGGCAATAAACACGCCATTCATTCTCGTGATCAAACTGACTATACAGATGATATAACATTGATTTTTTTTTAATCGGATTCCAACTTGTGTGAGGCATGAACATGCAGAAGACCACAGGAGACAGGAAGAGGAAGCACAACCAGAGCCTGGTTTGAGTTAAAAAGGATGATAAATAAGTGATCATCAGGATCAGTTCCCTAAAGAATATTCACACATGACCAAGAATGACCAGCAAAGACCCTATAAATCACTGACTTCAAGCTATTTTATGGACAAAAAGAAAAAAAAAAATCTTTGCGGCTGCTGCCTGAAGCGTGGAACAGCTAATCACTGTGTATCATTCTTCTCGCCTCTGTTGCTGGGCTCCACATGTCTCCACATAAACACTCATTTTAACCAGACAGAAACAGAGAGACAGTGCAAACACATGATGCTGCGCAGTCACGCACTGGGCACTCCTGCACCAAAAAGCACACGTACAACGCATTCCCTCACACACAAAGCCATACAAACAATCATATCAGTGTCTTTACAAGCTACTGCTTTCTTGAAAATTCATGCAAACCCATCAGCTATGGGCAGACTGACACACTAATCTGTGAAAAGGCAAAGTCGATATCCCCCATGTCTAATCACATCACAGCATTGCAGCTCAAGTATGTGGTATCTGGGGCAGCACAACAGCCAGTACAGTAAACTCTGGACAGGAAAGGCTGCTTTGTGTGTGTGTGTGTGTGTGTGTGTGTGTGTGTGTGTGTGTGTGTGTGTGTGTGTATCTGCATGCCAAGACTGTGCCAGCCACAAGACTGATGCTGGCGTCAGAATGAATCACAGTCAGTCTGCTATTCCTTTCCTGCAGCATACCAAGAGGTTAGCAGAGAGAGAAAGAGAGAGAGAGAGAGAGAGATCATAAAAACAGATCATAAAAGCAACATCAATGGGTGATAGACCGAGCGAGAGAGGGAAACATAAAAGGGAGTGTGAAAAGTAGGAGGGCTTGGGAGACAAAGCTGAAGAGGGAAACACAATGAGGAAGAAAAAAAATGTGACAGGGTGGGAGAGCACATGGTATCACGAAGCCCATCCATCTGCAGCCAAGCTACATGCCAATACAATCATGAATTCTCTGGATTTGACCTATAGATTGTCTATTTACTGGTTTACCCCTTCATTGTATGTACACCTTCCAGCGGTATATGAGAAGAATACTGTTAAGACAGATTGCTGGTCAGATCCATCATACACTGTGTTGCAAGGTTGCTGTGATAGTATCAGCCAATAAAAGGGCAGAATTTCGAGACACTCACAGTAGTCCAATCAGTTGCCTGTGGTCATCAGTTAACAGATGGTCACACCAGCGATTAAAACATGGAAAAATCTATCTCAGTGGACTCGCTGCAAACAGTGGATTCACCTGTGGGAGTGAAGTGCAAATGTTTGAGTTCAACTTTGGTGAACTAACCAATAACAAACCAGCTTAACAATGCTTAACTTTGAGGTAACAGAGAGCCGGAGAGTCCAACACAGAATAAGCTACCACAGGTCCTTATCTGTGTTCCACCACTTTTATTTGCCTTCCTCTGCCGAAGTATCAACTGCTCCGCAAAAGAAGCATGGTTTGAAGATGTTTATAAGATGGGAGCTTGTGGTACAATACATCTCTTGAATAGTCTTTTATTGTCCAATTAGTACTCAAATGAAAGTTGGCAAGCTAGCTAGCTCTGAGAGACATTAGCTGTTTTTTGAGGGCACTCTTTAGCCTACATTTAGATGCACAGAAATCAGACGTTCAAATAAAATGGCGGATAGTGAATATCGTGCATAGTGACACTGCCTACCATGTTAGCTCATTAGCTCCAGTGTAGTTCACCTACTAGTCTTGTGAGTGGTCCCTACATGCAGAACTTTGCTCTGCAGCTTCCTGGTGTGACCTAGCCTTAAACAGTCAATCCTCAGTCCTCAGTCAATATGGCCAATAGTGAGCTTCCATCCTCAAAGCTGACACTTAACACAGAGACCAAGAGAAAACCTGCCACATGATCTCTATTGATCATGAGCTATTTTGCATTGAACTGCTGTGGCTGACCCTGCTCGTCCATCCGATTCTCCACAGGCCACAGATCAGAGCACTGCTTCAATATGCATCGTGAACTCTATCGATTACACATAAAAAGTAAGGTAGAGTATTTCAGCAGATGCTTTTGGGACAGGCTTCTCTCAAATAATATCTGATCAATACACTGGATGAGTCAACAAGTCTAAGCAAGAATAATCCCAAGCCTCCCTGCATCTTAATTGGAAAATGAATAGATAGATGTGTAGGCATAAACAATAGGTTATAAAAATGTCTCCCATGTAGGGAAGCGGATATGAGAGAGCACAATTTTTGATGACATAGCACAGATCTCGGGGTGCAGACAGCACAGCCTGAACAACACATGAACCCCTCACATCTGGGACACATTTCGCACCCATGTGCAATGTATTACATATTTCTGGAAATGAAGCCATGCTCAAGTCTGTAATCTGTTGATGGGAGTTTATTCCCGTTGTTCATGGTTTGGTCTGTTGTGACTTCAGCATGGTAAGCAAAGCTTTTCTGAGAGGAGCTGACAGAATGACTGAGGGGTGATGGAGGAGGGGAGAGGGGGAAGCTGGGTGAAGAAAACAGAGATTTAAGAGCGGAGAAAGTCAGATGAAGTGGAGAAAATTGAAAAACTACAAAACTAAGAAGAAAAGTTAATGCAGCTCTTTTCAATGCCAGGCTCTTCTCACTCCCAGAATTCTCAGCTGAGAATGACTGTTTTAGAGCAAAGGGGTGAAATTTGTCACCCTCCTAGTCACCAGGCTGGGTAAACTTTTAAGATTCTGTTTAGGCTTGCAAACTCTGATCGTCAACTTGAGGAGTCCTGGCTGACTTGGTACTGCAGTGACCTTCAACAGGAGGACAATGAGGGTTGGGCATTTAAAGGAAGAGCTTGACCTTCTGGGAAATGTGCGTATTCACTTTCTGACAAGAGTTAGATGAGAAGATCGATACCACCTATACGGTGAAGATGACGTGATGTGAGCTTAGCTTAGTGCAAAAACTGGAAACAGCTCTGTGCAAAGTTAAAAAAACTCCACCTACCAGCACATGGACAGAGGCAGGCTTACTGCCCCCCTGATTATGTTAAGTTAAGATAACCTTCTCCTGGCTTGAGATTCATGTTTTACAATCTACACAAGTCTCAGCCAATCCACGGCTAGAAAACATATAACTGTATTTCCCAAAATGTCAAACTACTTTTTAAAGAAAAAAAAATCTTATAGTTTATATTACTTATTGTGTATTGAGTATGTATATGTGTATTGTATTCTTTCTTGTAATATTACAATGATATTACTTTCCCATTACGCCATCCAAATTGTATCCACTCTTACATTTAAGCCTCCTTTTGCTGAGTTTCCTTTTGCTGAGTGACAATGAAAATCTGAAGTTCAGTTTTTCTTAGTGAAAAAAGTAAAGCAATGGGAATGTTTCCAATTGGATGTTTCTGTTGCTATTTTTCATCTATGATGAATAAGAGTAAGAAATATACCTTGGACAAAAAGAAGTGTCGTATAATAAAATGATGTCAATTTGAGAATCCAGTGAGATATTTTGCAGTAAAACTGCATCAGTGATTGATTGCTGTACCACTGTACTGTCAAACATTACGGGGTACATTACGATTTAATACTGTTAATAATCAGCACAAACAGCATGAATCCAATACTGCCAGGTTTTACCACTGACCCATAGCCACATTAAATCCTAATATGCAGCACAGAAACCAACAAAGACATGAGGACATGGCTTTAATAAACCTAGCTCACATGAAGCTTTAAGATGGCCTGCCCAGCCCCCATCTAAACCTCAGAGCAAAACCTCAGTCAGCCTCTGTTTAGAGTCAGCTCCCGACTGGTGGCCCACTACCATGTCCACTGGCTTTCTCTGCAGAGTGCTGAGCAGCCGGCTACTGGCCAAGAAGCCGCTCGTTAGGTCTGTGGGGTTAGACAGCCACATCTGGTCTGCCTGCACCCACTTAGAGCTCCACCATGGTCTACTGTTCAGCCAAACCTCAAGGGTCAGGGACACAACCAGGGAACGTGTATGTATGTGTGTGTGTGTGTGTGTGTGTGTGTGTGTGTGTGTATATATATATATATGTGTGTGTGTGTGTGTGTGTGTGTGTGTATACACACACACACACACACACACACACACACACACATATATATATATACCACTAACGCTGCCATATATCCTACAAAAATAGGAATTGGATGTAAATTTAAAGCAGTTGTGCTCTGCCCTAAACAAATACAATCTATTTATTTAAATGCCTGATTAAAGATTGCCACTTCTCCCCCTTTTGACTTGGATTTATGTGGGCTGGGTTTACGTAAAGGAGAATAAGAGGGAGCAGGCAGGCACTGATGCAGAACCGGAGCTAAATAAGACTGTCATCCTCATCAAGGTTATATATTAAAGGTTCTGTCCTTGAGCTCTTTCACCTCGAACCACTTTGTCACAATGCAACCGCCAGCACATGATGTCATACATCTGCTGTAATGAAAGAAACCAGCAAGCAATAGCTTCATATGACGCACTCAAATGTGAAAATTATGATAAAGAGGCCATCATAAGTACAATAAAAACCTGCAGCTTCAATCAGATGCTGGCTCTGATGGTTTCTGATGGTAATTATGGTGTGTGGTTGTGTCTGTGTGTTCAAGTGATTCACACATGATCTGGTCCTGTATGACACAAGCATAGCTATGGGAAGAGGATGATGACATCATGGTGATTACAAAGGCAGGATTTGTGCCTACCCTGTTCCTGTCACCATTGGACTAACAAGCCTCTATTGACAGAATTTAAAGACTGATTACAATTGTGTATAGGCATTGTGAGGTCAGTTTCATTGCTTTTGTACAATTCACACTGAGGGAAACAAAATACATGGCAACCCAGCAAAATGACGAGGGCTGTCCCTTAAGCTTCGATGATAAAAATTATCAGTTGTACATCACTGACCATAGAGGAACACAGGAAACCCATGATCACACACTTTTCATGTTTTTGACTGTGTATAAATCCGATGATTTCATGGCACAAATGATGATTAAAAGTACTGCAAAACACGAGTCTTGAAGCAGTACATTACTGTGCAGTACTGTGCTGCAGTACATTTGTCTGCCACTCAGCATATACACACATCTGAACTGCGCTGTACTGGCATGTTTCCCTTACCTGAGGTGGGCTGAAAAACAACAACATGGAAACAAAGTGTAGAGAACAGCAGGCTAAAGACCAGGATTACTTTGTGAAATAAAAGGATATTTTTAGAGTGACAGCGATGCAGCAGCCAGAATTGGACTCTGTCATTGCACAGATTGTGAACAATTAAGCCGGGAAGCAGGTGGTCGCTAATGTGTCATATCGAGGCAGACATCAAATTTGGCATCGGAAGATACATAAGCAAAGTATGGCATGTGCTGAATTCAAACAATTAATAGGAAGGATGCAAAGCGGTGGCGCTGAAGGACAAAGCTTCACCAGGCTGCAGTGAAGAATGTGCTCATCACAGCGGGTAGCGGCTGGCAATAACGCCGGTTCTGCTTCTTGTTTTTGACTTTGAAGCATGAGGCGGATCTAAAAAAGCTCCAGGTGGCTGCATCTTTGTTTAGTGTGGAATGTGACAAATTCAGGTTCAATAAGATGTTTGGAGGAGAGAAAGACGCCAGTGGAGTGTATGTTTGTGCCTGCAGGTGTACGTAAGAGAAATGGCTTTAGTGTGCTTGTGAGTGGCTCTGTGATAATTGCAAGGGGAGAGAGACAGAGACAGAGAGCGCAGTGGAGATAAATACTGGACAGGGCCGAGAAGTGAGGATTCACACCCCTGTGGCTCCACCTCAACATCTTTCATTACCAAAGACCACCCGCCTTCCACACAGCAGCATACATGCACACACACGCACAGATAAACACACAAGTAGAGCTGGAGAAATAGGGAGGGAGAACATAATTGCTGGCAAATGGAGAAAGCCTTTCTGTCACAAAACACTCCAGTGGCTCCAATCAGAGAAGCGACAAGTGTACTTCCAATATATCGACTCCTAGCCAAACATGAAAGTTGTGTTCTGTGGGAGTCCTGCAGGGGGTTCAAGCAGTGTGTCGTGTTTGTTCCTCATAACATCAATTTTCTCTGCTGGAGCCACGCAGCCCACTGCAATATTCCTCCAGTGACTTGGGGACAGATAACTGACAGATTCAATGAGGAACAAGGGAACTGAGTATTCTCAATTGTATTTTTCTGTGTGTGTCTGGAGGAGGGGAGGAACTCAGTGTGCCACATACCAGAGCATCTAACTGTATTATACAGATTAATTAATAGCCTGAATCTGTTCTCTATTATCTCTGTATGCTTGTAGATGGGGGTCTTCAGCCACATGCTGCGCTGTGTGGGGGGTGCGGTCTGCTCCGATTACATCACAACCAAGGCCACGAGGGATCGTTTTAATGACCAAAAAAATAAATCTCAAACACATATCTCCATGATGCCCCTATCGCCCGCAGCAACAGCAGGCTGCAAAGTAAAAATAAGTTGAAAACACAAGGACTGTTTCTCATAACTGCACACATAGATCCATCTTTCTCTGGGCCAGTCAAACACAGAAAGCGCATCAAGGAAGTGTCTGCTTCTGGGGTGTTTTGTGGGAGTGGGATGTCATGGAAGTGTGTGTATGAATGTAGAGGAAGAGGGTTGTCAGAAAGCAACAAGTTGGAGGTCATTGTCCAGCTTCAAAGGATCCCCCCCAGACAAAAATCTCCTCTAACTTTATGTGCTGTTTTACGATGCAAAGGCAGACGGACAGTTTTGAGTTTTCTGACAGTGTACATTTCAGGGCAAAGGTCTCCTCTTGGTTGGGATGGATGGATGGATGGATGGATGGATGGATGGATGGATGAATGGATGGATGGATGGATGGATGGATGGACGGACGAGCAGAGGAGGAGAGCAAAAACAACTTTCTCCAGTAACTAACATTAAACTGAGGAAAACAGTGGGGATCTTGGTTGGGGGCTGGGGGTTAACTGTAGTGACTCTTTTTACACCTTGATGTCACCAGCATTCTTGTGTGCGTGTGTAGGTGTGTGTGTGTGTGTGTGTCTGTGTGAAGGACAGCAGTACAACTATGAAAGAACGTGAGAAAATGCAGACAGGGAAGGAAGAGGAAAGGGACAGAGCTGATAGAAAGGCAAACATTATGAGTTTTATTTTAAAAGGAAATCGGACAGTTTTGTCACACAGCAGTGGGCGTATGAAGATAAGAACCTTCCGAAGCAAGGACTGGCCTATCTTATCTGCAGCGTGGACTCTGTTAGAGACTGTGGGAACATTCAGGGGTGGTCTGAAAATCTATCTTTTCTAAAGAAAAAAAGAAAATCTAATGTGTGAGATGAAATAATGGGGCTAAAAATGTAATGTGTAGGGCTATAGTTCACTAGTAGGCTAGGCTGCAGGAAGCTACTTCATATATAGTGCCGTTAAATAAACACACACGTGCACCCCCACCCCCCCACCACACACATATTTGGTTTAAAAATCATCCAAATATCACCCTCTACATGCTGGTGAGTTCATGAATTTTTTTTTTGGACATCTTTTTGTCTATCAGCATTCACGTCCATTGTCTGCTGGAGTGTGTGTGTGTGTGTGTGTGTGAAGTGTGACTTTGCATGGCCCTGCAGTATCGCAGCGAGGTCTGCACTAAGCATTTATGAGCTAATTAAGGTCTGGCCAGGACTGGAAAGCTGGTGATAAGGCCTGTCTCCGGCCCTCTCATTAATGTTACACGCTCCGCTGGGGTTACACACACACACACACACACACTCACACACACACACACACACACACACACACACGTATACACATAGGAAAAGTCTGTCCTCCAAAACAACAGTGGCAGCACTATTCACTCATTATTAAGCAGGCTTCCAGACTGATTTCTCAGATTTTGCCATTTGGGAGCCTGACTGGGAATTCTTAATAAGGGACAGAAACTGAAAAAGGAAATGGAAAGGAAGCGATAGTGTTGCATTTGTGTGTCACGGATAAACTAATAACACTACACTGGTGGCCAAATTCTGTGAGCAATATGGAATGTGACTTACCACGTCTCTCTGTTACACACTGCATGATAATTCCATTAAAACACAATTTGAAGTCAGAACTCTGTAATCTCACAGGAGGTTACAGACACAATATTACTATTANTGCAAATTAGATTGTTTCAGAGAGGCAACAGATCCACAGTATAGGTGAGTAGAGCAGACAGAAGGATAGTAAGTCATGATATCACAATGTTTAATTTTGTATTTTTTTAAACACATAATTTCATTTTTAATCAGATCCAGCATATTGTCCAGACATGCACGTACACACTCCTGATTATATTAAACAATATGAAACCTTCCACTGATCCTGCCCCTGAATACTGGACTGTATATAGGCAGGAGCTAGATGAGGTGTCAGGGGCTGAAACCTGCCACGAGCCTCACAGGGTAAAAGTTTGTGTCACATGTAGGACACATTAGGCAGGTTGCCATCCCAACATGATCCGGCATCCGACACACCTGACTGTTACTGACAGGTATTCACACTGTTGACACAGATATGTTTGGAGACATAAGGATTTTATGCAACACTTCAACATACGCTGTCCATGTGCATACAGAAGCTCATGAAAGAAACATGAACATGAATAGACACACAAAAATGTAGAGAGAGATACTGTGGATATTCATGCAAAGAGAGGAGAGTAAGAGAGAGATCCATCGTCCCTGTCCTACTTTCCACCACAGTTCTCCCTCTCGCTCTCCCAGCTCCAGTCTTTTGGGAGGGATCAGTGAAAAACAGCCTGTCAGCAAAGTTCAGGCTATACTGTACATCCAGTGCTGCTCCCTCCTAATTCAAAGCTTCCCCCTGCAACACTATCCATGGAGGGGAGCAGAGATTCACTTTTTACTGCAGATACCAACTCACAGGACTCACAGCCTGACACAAAATAAAAACTGCATCTATTAACAATTGCACACACGCAATCATACAAATCTGCACATGCATCCACCACAGACGTTTACAGAAACTGATCAGTTCTGATTTCAGAAGATTGCAGGTGAAGAACACCAGACTGCATCAACAGTTTAGTTCAACAGAAGTTTTCTCCACAAAGGTGTGTGTTATGGTTACGTTCTAGGGGTGAATGAGAGGTTTCATCTGTCAACATTTAGATGCGGGTGTTGCACAATCGAGGAGGCAGGCAACCACAGACAGAAACACTGGTAGAAATGATTACTTTCAGATTGCTCTGAAGCGCATCTACACTTTTTTTTCATTAACCTACATGCAGATATTTGTGGCTGAAATACACCACAAACAGGGAGTCAGAGATGTGCACGGTGAGTCTCTGCTGATGTGCTTGGTGTTGAACACAATGAGCATGTAGATACATGCATGGACATATGCATGGGGGGGGAGGGGAGACACATGTACTGTTATCCATTGTCTTCTTTGCACACTGAAGATGTCCTGTTTGTGTGTCAGTGACAAACTTGCAGGCTGACATTCCGGTGTACTGGTGACAGCAGCGGAAACCGCAGGACAGTGCGACTTGTTTACTGCAGAGGAGGAATTTACCATTTGTCTCGACATCCATCAGTCACTGTGTGTGTGTGTGTGTGTCTGTGTTTGTGTGTGGAGAACCACAGTGTCTTGAGTATACCAGCCTGTAATACTGAACAATAGGTTGTTTTACAAAACCCACACTCCACACTCTTGCCAACCCTGGTCTGAGTGGAGAGACAGAAACAGGATGAAGGTAAAAATGCGTGTATTAGTGTGTGTGTGTGTGTGTGTGTGTGTGTGTGTGTGTGTGTGTGTGTGTGTGTGTGTGTGTGTCTGTCTGTCTGTGTGTTGGGGATATGGTGGGTGGTAGGAAGAGACATATCGTCTGTCATAAGTTACTGTGTGTAAATATGCTTTGTGTGTGCTTTGCAATGCAGGAGCTTGTCATAAACTCCTTTGTGTGTGTGGATCATCCAGACATCACTCTGTGTGTGTGTGTGCGTATGTGTGTGTGTGTGTGTGCGTGTGTATGTGTGTGCGTGTGTATGTGTGTGCGTGTGTGTGTGTGCGTGTGTGTGTGTGTTCTCCTTGGCATGATTGAGCGGGTCTTGCAGCCCTGCCAAGGCTGCGGTTATTCTCCAGCCAGCGGCGGAGGCAGAGGAGCACAGATACTTCATTATGGCCTCATTCATCACCCCAGGGACAGCTTGGCATGGCTCTCCACCCCCCCACCCCCCCCGACCTCGTCCCTCGCTCCTCTCTGCTCTCCTCTCTTTGCAGCTTCACAGGTCCCTCGCTCAGCATCTCCTCTACCTCTTTCACCTCATCTCCCTCCCTCAGCGTACTGGTTGTTACTCTTCTTTCCTCTGGTCAGATGCTTCCCTCTCGCTCTGCTACTCGCTTGCTTTGCTCCAGTGTTTCCCCTCTCTCACTTTACCTCCATTTCTCTTTTTTTAATTAACTCTGTCTAATCCCTAGTGTCCCTTTGTCTTGACCCATCTTCCCAGGCTTCCATTAACTCCCTTTTCTCTGCTTCTCCTTATAAATTCAGCTAATTTTCGTTCCTGTTATTCCTCCTGCTTTGCCTCCTATAACTGCTGCCCAATCAGCTGAATTAGTGAAGTTTTGGCTTCCGCTGCCCTCTCACCTGCTCTCACTGGGCATGTATGTCAGTATGGGGAGATTTGGAGCACCACCTTGTGAATGTGCGTTAAAGAAATAGTTTGATATTTTGAGAAATGTACTTTATTTGCAAGGATTTTAGGTTTTTTCCTGCACATTAAGTACATTAAGAGTTAGAGCCAGGAGGTGATTAGCCTTGCTTAGACAGCAAATGGTTTCTGTTCTGTTTTGATATTTGAACTTTGTTGTACTTGGCGCCATTGCATGCAATGTAACCACGGCAACCACAGAAACCACAAAGATAAAAATGATAGCAGAGCTAATTTTATTTGTATCCGAGCTCCCTGAATTATACACCTCCTCACCAAAGAGTGAACAAACATAAGTATCAGTTAACAAAAATGTTTGTTGAGCAACATCAGCTCCGAAGTTTGATGATCCAGTCTGTGCCAATAAACACAATAATGTTTATAATACTAGTCAGCTAAACCTGCTGTATTAATGTGTCATATTGCTAACCAGTCTCTATGCTTTAAGCAACAGTCTGCTCTATTTGGCTAAAATGACAATTTGTGGTTTTACAGGAAGTTGCTCCTGCTGTTAAGTGTTTCTTGGCGAGCAAAGCGACTTCCCAGAGCTGTGAGCCACAGAAAAGATGCTGCACTGAAGTACTGGGCGGATGAATAAACTGTTGCTCGTCGAGAAATTGTTACGCCACTTCCTCTGAAGCCACAAATTGTTGTTATTACACATCCGCTTGTATATGGATCAAACAATGAGATGCAATGTGTTAATAGGTGAGCTTTAGAGGTGTTTGTTACCCTTTGGAAGAGCCAGGTGAGCCATTTCACTCTACCTTCAATAATGATGCTAAGCTAGGCTAATTGACTTTGGTGTACAGCTTCATATACGTCTTGTGGAAAGAAATGCTAATAAGCCTATTGAACTATTCATTTAAGAGGTAGTTGTTTGCCTTTCATATATTATCACCTGGAGAGGCCTAAATCTTTTTCATGGCAAAGAAAACACAAAGAGAAGCCTACAGCAGAGAATCTGGTTCTTGGCTCTTTACAGTACTTTTCCTAACCCTCTGAATCTGTGCATGTGTATAAGTGTTTGGACCACACGAGTGGGAAGCCTACCTGCTGTCCCATATGGTTGGCATCCAGCCTAATTAAAGCCTTTGTTGCCCCACAAACTGGGTGTATTACCATAAGTGCTCCCTCAAGTCCTGTATTTATGGCAACTTGGCATTATAAACAAGGATAAAAGGAGAGCAGAGACGAGTCTGATTTCTCTGCACGTCACCATAGAGACGGAGGAAAAGTTCCCAGGCAACACAGCAGCTAACCAGCAATACCAGGTCGCATGCCCACGTTGTGACCGTAAATAGTACCACTGTCACGTACGCTGCTTGGATTTCACCTTTAACTATCTTTTCGTTGACATCTGGTCATACATCAAAAAGAAGTTAATCACAAAAAATCGAATGCCATAATCTAAAGAATCTAAACGCTCTTTAGACCACCTGAAGTGCCTCTACCTACCTTGGTCTTGCCATCTATGACACTGATCAAGCTGACAGTGATAGCTATAAAGTGCTCCCCTCCAGCCGTTTCCACTCTATGCTTATCCCACATAGCAGTCATACCTCTGGAACTAGCTCAGGGTGACCCGAGCAGAAGACATATGACACTGAAACATTAACACATGACCCTAAGCTCACCGGCTGAGGTCAGTGCAGGAAAGCTGCCCTCATAACAGACTGAATAATAAAGATGCTTTATTAGACCTTTCAGGTGAGAACCATGTATGGTAAATGAAGAATAAACCCTCAGAGAAATGGCAAACATGGAGGAAATGCAAAGAAAGAGGCTAAGAGTATGAAAAAAAGAATTGATCTTGCTGTAACGCAGTTCATAATTATCCTCCATCAGGACTTTAATGAACTGTGTGAGAGCTGGCACTTCCTGTGCTCGCTGTGAAACCAAAAATAGCTCTGTTTTGTGTGGTGCATGCAGCAGATGGATCAAAAACAAAGAATTTCCACTGCCAAATTTTTCCACCATGAAACTTGTTCCACAGACAGAGGTGGTGTGTCGCGCTGTTACGGGGTTCTGTGTTGTTGACCAAACATGATGGAAACACAAGCAAAGTGTGGAAAAAAATCAAATTAGCTCGTTGCAAATGCTGCGGCTCAGCTGTGTGCCTCATCTCCTTATTAACCCTCGCAGTTGATGTAAGGCCGCTCCGCATCCCATGAAACTCCAATCCATCTCCTCGTGTGTAATGTGCAAGCCCTCATCTAAACGAACGCTACTCAGAGCCACTTTCACAACAATGTCAAGAGATGGTGAAAGGAGATAGGTGAAGGACAACATCTGGGGCCTCTTTGATCACTGATGACTCTACGTGGGAGAGAAAAGGAATGAGGAAAGAAAATGAAAAAAGACAGAGCGAGTCTGAACATATTTCTCTCTTTGTGTTTGTGTTATCAAGGATACAAATGACTCAGAGTGACGCAGTCATCCGCTCTTGAAAATACGACATAGGCAAAAACTCATTTCCTCTGAAGTCATCAGAAAAGGTCAGACAGAAAAAGTTCAGCTCCAGCTCCTCACCCAGTCACCTCTCTATGACACATCCAGCCTGCAACCCCTCACAAATTGCTGCTATTGGGCCTTTTTACATGTCTGAATCCGGGTGGTGTTTACAAAAAATGTCTTCCATTGTGAACCCTGAACAAAGTGCTGTTGTTGCGTCGAGTCTCGGCATGACAATGACTTGACTTCCATGAGATTTTTATGGTAATTGAGTTAATCTCTGTAACCTAATCGAGGTTTTAGGCAGTAAACAGCAAGAAAATGAGAACAGCGGGTGACGTTGTGGTTGAAATGGAGGGAAATGGAGAATGCTGTTCTGGCTGACTTAACTGACATCATTTTGACATGTCGCTACAGTAAAGAGTGTTGTTTAAGATGGGCGGTTTGGCTGCCACACGGCAAGAGGCTCACATTCCTTTTGACACCCCCACCTCTCTTTTCCTTCTTTTTTTCCCCACTTCTTCCTCATTTTGCCAATTTTTTATGGTTTCATGGATTCCGTCCTGGTCCATTTTTCTCTCTCTGACCCTCTTCCATCTCATCTGCCTGAATCCTCTTATTCCCAAGCCACTCTATATCTGTCTCCCTGCTTCTCCATCTCCCTCTCTCACACTCCTCCCCCCTAATCACTCCCATCACTCTCTTGTGAAGAGGTGGGGGAAGCAGGCTCTTGTGTTTGACGGACAGGTCCTGAGCGCAGACATCTCCCCGTGGTCGACCTTATCAGCGGCCAAGCTTGGCAGAGTTGAGTGGCAGCTTGCTTTTTCTGGCTACGCTTTGCACCTTTGGTAGTCTCCAGAGCTCCCATCCCTCTCTCTCTCTCACTCTCACTGTGTGTGTGTGTTCTGAGAACAGGCCAGTCTGATAAAAATGTCTAAGTACACAAAGGACTATAATTGCAATCTGTTGTTAATTCAAATTAGGCCGGTGCTGATATATTATTTTCTTTATTAGAAATGACCTTCAGATGTCATTCAGTGACTTCAGAGGGGCTGAAAGAGCTTTTGTTTCAGTTTAAGCACCCCCATGGAGTCTATCATAACTGTGACACAACCCAATTACCCAGTTTCTCTGTTATTTCATTCAGGTTTCATCCTGTCTGATCCCTCAGACCGATGGCTTTAGAGCCTACTTGTGGCTAAATGTCCCAAGACTGATGTTGTCTGGCACTGGATGGAGATGAAGTACTGATTCTGTACTATCCCACGATCCTTAGATAGAAAACAGAAAGCAAGATGAGGAAAATCTACACTAGGGGACTCTGTCTCTTCTTTGCAAAGTCATCTTCCAAATTTACCTGTGATCTTACGATTAATACTACATGGTCTGCGCTCACATTACAGTCGAAATGTTTCAAGAACAAAAGCTTGATAACTGAAATCCAATTTTAATGATGCTAACGACTCTAGGGATGGCAATGTCAGTTGACTGTTTGGCCCATATGTGGCTTGGTCCACAACTTTGGTCCAGACGATGGATGAATCCAGATGATTGTGGTGATGCACTGACTTTTTCTCAAGCATCACTAGCACGACAAATTTTTCACTTCACTGGAACAACATTTTTTACAGACATTCATGGTTAACTTTCAGACGATGTATCCCACTGACTGTAGTGATCCCTGACTTAAGGTCTAGTGCCACAATAAGGTCGAAATTTGCAGTTTGAGTAAAACGTCTCAATGTCCCCATCAGGATGAATTGTAATATCTTTGGTGATCCCATAACTTTTTATCTAGAGCCACTGTCACGTTAAATTTTTAATTTATTAATTTTATTATCACTAAATTCAAAACGAATGACAATCCCAACTGTGGATTCTTACTCTTGTTATTTAAGATGGTCTTTGCATCCAGGCTGGAACACCACACTGCCAGGAGATGACGTCTCATTCTGAATATGTGAAGAATATTGTGGGAGGTGAAAATTCACAGCTAAAATGTGAAGTGTTATTAAGTTGAATCTTCATAATAACAGATCCTGGACTCTGTCATTTAATACATTTAATACTGATCAAAAGAGAGGAGGCATGATTCAAAAAATGATGGCACAACAGGAGAGAAATAATGGTGCAATGGTGATTGATAGTGGAGCAACAACAGAACGTGAATGACAATCACAGGCCTTTTTAGAGATTCAGATGGTGAAAACATAATTAGGATTGAAATCAATGGGACTACTGATCAATGCCGTTCTGAGATGATACAGCCAGCTCCTTGTCATCGATTGGTTGACACACACAAATGCAGGCAGTGGGTCTGGCAGCAGGAAGAAGGATGGGGGGGGGGGTGTGGGTGGCTGAGGCGACCACTCGCTTACCAAATCAATTGCCACACTCTGCGCCTGAGGGGCAACTAAAGATCCACTTGCACAATCTAATTCATTCATCTCTCTGCCTGCCCCCCCACCCCCCACCCCTGCTTTAGCGAACTCAGCAGATTTTTTGTCTTTCTTTTTAGCGGAGAAACTTTGAAGTGAGGGATGTTTGTCTTGAGGTCTGAAAGGAAGCAGTAATAGGATGAGAGGGCAGGTCTTTCCACAACTGTTCACAAATCCATTTTATCTGCTAATTCCACTGATGACATGATTTCCCTGCGCACACACAAAAATACACAGCATGTTTCCTAGCAACCTGTTTAAATCAGTCATCACAGAGGCCTTTTTTTTGTAGGTGTAGTTGCTGTGGGTGGGTGATCGCAGCCCAGGTGCAGAGTGCGAGCTGCATGGGCTCAGGAAGAGCAGGAAACTGCAGGACTCGCTGTGTTCTAAATCCATCTTTTTTTTCCCTCCCCCTGTTTGTTACCAGACTCTCACACAAGGGTGCCATCAACAGAGCTGGCAGCATGTCTATGTGGAATGCACTCTGGCAATTTCCGGACACACTCACACGGTCAATAAATACTGTTGAGCCAGTGCTGGACCGCACACACGTAAACTGTTCTTAAACTTGTCACATTTGACATGACTTGAGGCAGAACACACCGGAGGCTTTGGGGAAAGGAGCCCTTGACCGGTCTGGCAGCGAAACTGGTGGCACTGACATATGTAGGCATGCGCTGATACAGTCACACAAAGACACAAAGCCAAGCACAACCCCCCCGCACATGCAGACCCAAACACATACAGAGCTTGGGAGACAATAGTCTGGACGCTGCCTGGACCCAGTAGCCTAATATACGTAAGTGTCCGGGTTAAAAATAAAAAGGGGAAGGCATGTCGCACAGCTGTGAGATGCTGGAAGATTTGTGTGCTGTCAGCCTACTTAAATCACAACAGCTGAGATGACAAGGCACTGCCTCTCAACTGCCTTTTCCTCTTCTCCCTTCTGCCATTCACTTGCTTTTTATCCCCCTCTCCCCCTATCTCAACCCATCACTACACCTTTAGCCATTTCTCTTCCCTTCCCTTCTTCCTCCCCTGACACACATTCTCTCACTTTCATCTTTTTTCCCCTTGTCTAAAGATAATGCCACCCACTCCTGACAACTACATTGGCAGACCAACAAAACAGCACCCGAGGGAACGGAAAGACAAGATTCAAGTGACGCTTTTACTCAGATGTCACTAGTCAGTCGTAATTCACTGTGAAAATCAGAGAGACAGGTTTGCACACTGCACAGTGGCTTAAAATTACACTCACGCACAGACGCAGCCAGACATAAAAAGACACACGCACCACCGTATGCATGTCTTCCCAAATTAAAACATTCCATAATGTCTAAATCATCAAGATAAGTCAACAGTGTCCTTAAGAAAACTAACCAATCACTGAGGGGATTAAATATCCAGAACAAAGGTGTCAAAATGCTGAATTTACACCACCCAGGGGACAAGTCTTGACTCCCTGCCAAAGACAACTCTTCTCCACCAATCAGCACCTCAGAAGCTGGCTTGAACAAATCAGCAGCTGAATGAAAAGGATGAAAATGTTTAAAAGTTACTCACCACTTCCCACTTCCCCCCTGGCTTGTGCTGGGAATGAGGTTTGGAGGGGCTGGGGGGTGGGTGGGAGGGGACCCACTAAACGACAGGAGGATCTCACAGGGGGCAGAGAGAGAGCAGCAGCAGTGCGGCAGCCTGAACCAAACACTTTCAACGGCTCCCCCTAATTGAAAAAATCTGTTTTCATCTCTCTCAGGCGAGCGAGTGCGAGAGAGGAGAGGGAAAAGAAATGATTGCCTTGAGCTGAGGTGATGAGGAGGAGAAGAGCAGTCCCGCATGCAGATGGGCGAGTGCAGGGTGAGGAAAAGATCAAGAGGAAGCAAGAGAAGGACAGAGTTTTTCAACAGACGAACGCAATCAGGAGTGACCACTAAGCTGGTTGCTGAGAGGGCAAACAGTCCACAACATTAACCCCTCCCACAGCCTCCAAACAGCAGTCAGCGTTTTTCCTAAGCCCCTTCCCCACATGCACTTAACCCATAAATGTTCTGGCTGTTTTCTGCTCTGACATCATGTGGGAACAGGAATTTTTTGATCTAAGCGAGTCAGGACCAAGCGAAATTTCAACAAACATTAGACCACAATTCTTGAGCAAACATTGAAAAAATTCTTACAAATCACATTTCTTTAGATTGCAAAAAAGTCCAAGAGATGCAACAGGTTCAGATCGAGCAGCAGGGAGCTCTGACATCTAACACTTGAAAGTGAGCTGTGGGAGTTCTGTGATGTGATGATATGCGCAGCTAGAGAGCAGAGATTTTTCTACAGAAGACCAGTTTCATTTGATAAAACAATCCCAACTCAAAGTCCACTTATTGGCTTTTTCCTGAGCTTTTGACAGGCTCCTCATCATTGAGTCTGTTTAGTTGTCATCAAGGTGAGCCTGTTGAAATGTGAGCTCAGTAGCTGTTGTGATTTCATCCACTACCCTTTACTGATTTCTGGTCTGAAAAGCATTAAAGTTCATTCTTAGCCTTGGAAATAGCAGTTGATAAAACGATCCTGACTCAGGTCCACGTGTATTTTCTTGGGCCTTCAGATGTATCACACCACAGCCTTGTCTCCTAGAAATCACATTTATCTCCAGCTAATCAGCAACAGCAAACACATTTTGAGGGAAACATAATGCCGACCAAATGACGTCTTCTATTAACATAATGAGGATATGTTGTTAATTAACGTACCTGGCAAGTCGGAAAAATATTATGGTTATGTTTAGACACTGGCAGCACTTAGGGAATGATTATGGTCTGTTTAATACAGAAAGTCAGCAGGGATTCATTTATCAAAATCTAACCAAAATCCTAATGTTTCCCTAACCTTAATCAAAGTGTTTTTGTTGTCTAAATCTGAAAACAGTCTGCACATGAACGCTGGATTCTGGTTACGCGTCCTGTACTTTGCACGCCTGCCATCCACCTGGACCGGCTCCACGTGGCTCCAGGACGTAAAGTCTAGTGTTTCAGTCACTCAAAGACATCTAGTCTCCGAACACAATCCAGTCAGCGATTATGTTTGTCACCACAATGTAATTGTGACTGCAAATTAGTTGTATATAAAGGTAGTTTTGAGGAGAAAGAGTTGTACGTACACCCAGTATTTCAGTCACAGCCATCCCACAGCCTGGATATCAATAGATCCATCTCAGTAATAACTGAGAAAACTCCATCATTTATGAGGACCATGTGATCTGGTTGAAAGATCTGGTAAATCTTGCCTTGGTTTGATTAGAGTTGCAACAATTAACTGATTAATTGACTGACTGAATGCCAACAGTCTCTGGTTGTAGCCTCTCAAATATAAGACTTTGCTGTTTTTCTCACTCTCATGTGATTGTGAACAGACCATGTTTGGCTTTAGGATTGTTGGCTGGCATCAGCTTTGGCTTTGGGAAATCAAGATAGTCATTTTTTTCCCTACTTTTTTCTCAAGCTAAATACAGAAAAATAAATACAGAGGAGAAGCCATAATGATTGATTTAACTTTAATATATTATTGCATTAACAGACTATAAAATTAGTCTTGGTAACTTCCTCACTTTCCTAATTTATGTGGTAACACGTGAACGCATGGATCCAGCAGACTTTGGAAGTCTTAGCATTGTGTGAGACAGTGATTGATGCTGCATCCTGTCTTTTCGTCACAGCAGCTCAGTATTTGAGCCTGAAGACATGGATATTACACTTAAAGTATGCTGTGTGTGTGAGCAAAAACTGTTACACTGGATTAAATTTGAATGCAAATTAGGTGTCTTGAACTATATAATCACTGATATTTACATTTATAGAGAGTACTAGTGTAATGTTCCCTCTTCAGCAGTCAATCAGTCTACTCTCCCTCCTGTAAATCCACAGGGACAGCAGTCTATGGAAACATCTGCTAGAGCACTTTCCAAAAGCTTGCCTCTGTAAAACTTGGACTGATGTACATTCAGTGAGCAGCGGATAACTTAAATCAGCCCAAGCTGACTGTGACCTTGTAATGGCTCTCTGGATGCCAAATCCTAAACTAACCATAGCCCAAAATGGCCGACTCTGAAGGAAGGTTTCCCCCATCCCTCCCTGCCAGTCATATGTCAAATAAATACAGGAAGAGAAACGGTGAGAGAGGGAGTGAACACAGGAAAGAGTGATCTATCTCCGAGGTTGAGGTTTCTGGCACTGTCAGCGACTGTGATGTGGGCAGAATGTCATCACTTCTTCTGTGGTGCTCACACTGTGCACCTACTGTTCTCAGGAGTGTGGGATAGCCAGACCCACAGCTGTAAATCTTGAGGGATTTCTGGAGAACATGCAGGGCAGCAGCCAAGAGGGGAGGCTCCTCTCCACACCTGACAACAAAGACCTGTGTTGTGTCTACTGAGGATATGAACAGGTATTCACACAGCATTTGCATTTCACAAGCGCAGACACAAACACACACAAATGAAGCGAGGCAGACACCAGGAAAAACAAAAAGATAAGAAAACGATGCTTACACAATGCCAGTCGCCAGCCTAAATGAGACACACTGTCTCACAACATTCATGCAAATTAAATCAGTCACAGGCAACAAGCCACAACATCTCATATTCCCCCTCCTGCTACTATGGAAACTGAACTGCTACAGTCCGCATCACTCAAATCTGGTACAAAAGCTTAGCATCACGCCCCAAATATACTGAGAATCACCCTGCTGTGCCAGGCACAATTGGTCCCATTTGTCCTGTAGAAAATAGCAGAAATGACCAGGAAAGAGGCACCACCTCACCGACATGCAAGAGCTCTCTTGCGACAAAAAAGCACTCACACCTCACACTCCTAATGACTGACCTAATGCTTTTCAAAAAATTAGATCATTTGTCACTGTTAAAAACAAGACGTGCGTAAAGAGGGCCTGAGGTGTGTCCAGGAAGAGGGAAGAAAGAATAAAACAAACGCCCCCTCGCCCCCCTCCCATCCCACCACAGAAAGGATAAGTCCTGTATTCATCCCCTTCATCCCTTCAGGAACAAATGAAGTTATCAATCAATCCCACAGTCCCAGGGAAGAGAGGGCCAGAGGCAACCAGAGAGCGAATGAAAACACTGCAAGAATACAAGCTGACTGTTTGGAGGAAGTGCCATTAAAGCACAGCATCAGACAGCTGATTCAGAGCTTACATATCAAGTTTATGTTTGCATTCATTTGAATGTATGTACGTGTACATCACAGTATGAGACACTGCAGTGACTACATTTAGGGAACATATTAATATATTTAAAAAAAAAAAAAGATTGCTAATTCGCACTTTAAGTGAGAGTGGAGTCATTAATTAGAAAATCTGTGTAGGTAACATGCCACATACAGTATATCTTTAGCAGCAAAATATTAGCCAGATATTTGCCTCAGGAGTTAGTGAAGACAACAACAGAGTTCAAAGAAGACTGAATATTGGATTTATGTTCATCAGACAGACACAAACATGACTCCAAATGAATGTTAATGTTGCTACAGGTCAGTTATAAGCAAAAATGTATGTACACATATGTACTGTAAGTTGTTCCAAAATCTAGTGAGAACTATTATGGCTTGTCTATTGTTTTGTTATTGTATGCCGGTGTGTCTAGAATCAGACACCACCATGACAACATAACGTGTTGCATACCATGAAGACACATTAAAGATGATACAACTTTCAAAACAGAAAAATTAAGCCTAACTATAATATTAACAATAATAACAAACCTTATATACATTAGCCTTTTCTGAACAGTGTAAAAAAATATATACTGTAAATATACATTTGGCTGTTCAGGGATTTGTTTTTACTATATACAGTAAAAACAAAATTTTCCTGAACAACCAGACGGTGGTTTGGGCATTAATTTGATGGAATCTGTGCAAATGTAGAGAAATGAGTAAAAGAGGGACAAAATCATCAGTTGCCATGCCTACCTGTGTAAATACAGTTTCCTTTGGCAGTCTTACCGAGCAACAAAGAACGGGCTGATTACAGTGAGTAAGTCTTTGAGATGCAGCTTTGTCAGTGAAGTCATTGTGTGACGCTGAAAATGGGCTTTGGCTGATTACAGATAGAATAGAGAATGATCAGGATCAAAATGACGGTCTATGTTGTAAGACAAACCACTCCCTTCTCTCAAATCCTCGAATAGAAATGGATTCTCTTGGATGAAAAGATAAAGGCAACATTGCAATAACAAAAACATTTAAACCCTTCCTTCTGAAATCACTGCTTCATGAAATCAATGAAGTCTGCATGCGTGTGTCGTCTAGACACTCTCCAAGGCCATGCTTATCACGTAGCCACAAAAGGGCCTGGAATTTGTCTTATGACCCAGGATGTCCACACAGCTCACCAGTGAACTCATCATCTCACGGTTTCTGGCTGTCAGCTCCCTCAGCTTATTAGCTTGGCTGCATTTCTCCTTCGGACAGTGTGATGGCTGATGTGAGGGGTGTCGAGGTCAAGGACCACAAGCTGAGCTCCAGCCAAGAACGCCATGGAAAGAGAAAAAATGACGGAGGAGGATAAAAAAAGGAGGAAGAGAAGAGGAAGGAGAGATAGACTGAACTATTTATTTGAAGGAGAACAAAAACAGATCAGTGATGAGGGAGAGAGGAGAATAAATGGAGTGTGTGGCCAGCAGAGAATTAAAGAGACTGAAATAGAGAGGGATGAGAAGAAGGAGCTTGCACCCGTTCTTCTCTTCTCTCTGGCCTGGCAGTCAGCCTTTTGGCTGAACCTGCGGTATCCAGTTCATATGGGTAACCCTGCAGACACACAAAAGGAGCAAAGTAAAAGCAACACTGCACACTTTGAGGGGATTTTTGAGGCAGGTTGGTTTTTTATGAAAAACAAAAAAGTCTGAGGCATCGCACCGCAACTAACCGAGAAGCCTTACTAGCTGGAATAATTTTCACAGCTGTTTCCGATCCATTTGTGCTTCACGTGGACGGAGAGGCTGAATGGAGGGGAGAGGAGTGGAAAAGAGGGGAAACTAAAGGAAGGAAGGAAGAAAGGAAGGAAGGAGAAACGCACAGGCAAAAGAGAGAGCGAAAGAGATGAGAAACTGTCTGCCACTTTGACAATAACTCAGCAGTCAATCACCATTTCACACACACACACACACACACACACACACACACGTGCACAGACAAAAACACAGAGTCCTTTACAACATGCTCAGTGAGCTTTAGAGGGCCGATCCTTCGACTTATACGAAGGCTTGGATTTCACAATGGCCAGCTGTTTCACTTGCACAAGTAAAGCCCATTAAAATTCCTGATTACAGTGAAGAGGCATCGCTGCACACACACAAACACACACACACACACACACCCACACACACACACACACACACACACACACACACACACACACACACACACACACACACACACACACACACGCACACACCCCTCCAGTTTACAGGGGAATGAGCTCAAGGCAGTAGAAGATCAAGTCATTAAGTTCATAAGGGCTCTTGTTTCCTCTGTATCTTTTAATCCCTTCTTCTCTCTTTCTGTCTCGTCTTTCAGTCTGTTCCCCTCTCATTCCCTCAATAGATCTCAAATCTCTGGGGAAGAGAGGACACACACATTTATTCACAGGACATTCACACAAACACACACACATACTCCCACGTGCACTTCCGTAGTCTCCGCAGTTAGTCACTGTGTCATTATTAACTGTCCCTTCCACCTCCAGAGTACACAGCAGCTAATAACCTGTACACAGTGGCTGTCAGTGCTGTCAATCAAACCAAACAGGAAGAGAGCACATTCAAATACAGCAAACACCAGCTGACTGCTTAATGTGAAAGACAATGTGTCTGTTATAATAACTTTTTTAATGTGAATGAGGCATAAAGAGTGCAAGAGGTGAATGTAAATAGCTTCTGTGCAGATTTTCTAATGAGGAATTAATGAAAATGGATTTCAGTTTGATATGTCTGATATAGGTGTAGGGGGATGCAACAAGAAATACAGTTAAATATACAGAACCGTTTAAAAGAGGAAACAAGTAATTATGTCACCTTTTTATACGAATAAAGGTAAACTGTTGCTGATTGAGACTTTAACACTCAATCTACTAATTACAACACAGTTACTGCTTCCCTGGTACACAAGGATAAAGGGTCATGACACAGGACTCACTGATTAGTGCAAAAGAAAAACGCCACAGCAAAGATCACCAAAGATGATATTTGAGACATTGTAAGCTACGACTTTAAGATCTCTATCTCTAAAACCACGTTACACCTCTGGCCAAGACTCAAACCCTTGCAGAAGCTTGCATTGTCCTGTTTCCATCATTACTGGGTCCTTTTCTTGTTGTCTCATTGAAAGCACAAATGCTGCAGAGACAGGATGCTTGTCATTCTCACAAAGCACTACTACAATATGGTGTGCCTCAGGGGTCCATTCTTGGTCTTTTATTCTTTCCTGTTTATATAAATGATTTACTAAACGTGTCCAACATAGTTGCTCCCTTAATGTTTGCTGGTGACACATCAATGGTTCTTTTCCACTCAAATTTGAACTAATTGATTAGAGATGCTAACTTATTTTGTGGATAATGTCTTCATCATTTATTATTCTTTAATCTATTCTTACTTTCCATACTGAAACCAGCGAGTACTGCACAATATTCCACAACCCATAGAATTCCCTTCCATAAAGTTTTGTGAGAACTGCAACTCCACCTCAGATTCTTTATTTCTAGAAAATCACCCTCTTATAACTTATTACATTAATGTTTTCGAAATAATATACTTCCATAGATAAATAAGATAAAGTTCAAAGAGAAACAGCTTCCAGATCAATTCCTGTCTTATTTTCAAACAAATTCATAGATACATTCCTGCTCAATCATCAAATCTTCATCCTTCCAAACATATCAGAAGAAGAGGTCACTTTTAAATCAGATACAGAAAAAATACTTTAATCATTGTTTTATGATTTCTTTTTAAATTTCATATTCATTTTTTTTTATTTCATTTACATTATATTTTTGTTGTTTTTTGAGAAGTCTACAAGATGTCTAAAAACTCAGTTGCCATCTGAATCAGATTCCAGTCAGGGTCATCACATCATCAACCACTCCTCAGCAGGAGTCTGACACACACACACACACACACACACACACACACACACACACCCACACTCTCTCTCACACACACACACACACACACACACACACACACACACACACACACACAGAGTCTCCCACACATACACTCTCACATACGTGCACACACACTCAGCTGAGTAATCGCTCACTGGCTGTGATTGCAGACAGTCCATCTGCAGTATCTTTTCATGTTAGGAATTAAACACACAGTCTCATCAGAGACAAAGAGGGTATCATGAAATCAGACACACACTAACCCAGCCATGTCTGATTAGGCCATGACCTGAGTGAACCCTGACCTGTTTGGATTATCTGTGTGTGGGGTCATATTTGTGCGAGTGTGCAACACACAGTCACCACTTTCTGAATTATGTCTGAGTGACGCAGGCATCTCTCGCTCAAGCTGTAATTCATGATCTAACCACAAATTTCTAAACAGATTTTTCTTTCCAAATTTCTCAATTAAAGGGTTGTACTTGTGTCATCTGTGTTCAGTGTGTGTTCATCAGTGTCTGGTTAATCGTGTATGTGTGTGTGTGTGTGTGTACAGCTGTGGATCTGCGTGGGCGAGATGCTGCCTTTGTTTATCACCACAGCCACATTGATGAACTGTGGCTGAAAGCCTCATGCCATGCAAATCCTAACAACAAGTCCTCTCCTACCTCAAACTCAGAGGGAGAAAAACTGGTGGAAACCTCCCTCAAAAACTGGTTCCAAGCATAACTCTCCAAAGCTAAACCTCTCACCATACACACAACACATGCTTTGCTCTCCAGTCTCATTAAAAAGCCATCACCTCGCTCTCTCGTGCACCGAAACAAATACAATCGTAAATTGAGAACAGGGTGGAGGAACAAAAAATTCCCACAAAATGGAGGCGCTCCCTTTGTGGTGACTGTGGCTTCACAATATGGGATTGCTGGAGTGTGTCCAAAACAGGCGCGTGGCCCCCTGTTCTGACAACAGCTGAGGCCCTGAGCCCCCCCACCCAACCCCACCACACACAAAAACACACACAAGGTCTCCAGGGATCTGCTCTGTGTGCCACAGTGACACAATCAATCAGTGGATATTGCTTCTATTGACAGTCCACAGAAGAGTCTCCTTCTGTCTGATGATCTGTTGCCCTTGTTTCTCTCGCCCTCTCTCTCTTACTTCACTCTTTGCTCTTCAGTTCCTTCGTCCTTCTTTCAATCGTACACCGACCTTTAGGTCCAAATCCATTTTCTTTCCACTCTTTCATCCTGTACGTCTCTCTGTCACCACCATCCACTCTGCAAACTTATCGTTCTATTTTCATTTCCGTTGCCATTTGAAGAAAATACGACACATAACCACCCAGCCAGGCACGCACACACCCACAAGAGCGATTCATTGATCCTAACACAATCAGACAACACAAAACGATTCCTTCCTTTGGGGGGAAGGAGTGAGGGGATGGGGAGAGGAGTCAAAGCACAAGGGCTCATGCATATTGCATATCTACAATGATACACTTTCTGGTCCATGCATAATGCAGACACTGTTTGGGGGGGCATGGGAGGATTTAAATTGTGGAAATTAAATGGAAAATGAGATGGCACCCACTAACAGCCCATCACTCCATAATTTGAACACAGCGGGTCTGCACACAAACACCCGTCGTCCATGCTCAAAGTTTGCCTCTAAGCCACTCATTTCATTTTAATCCAGAAGAGACTTCACATGTGTTGTACAAGATGTGTTAAGTGGACCATCATGTGTATCTCTACTCAGTGGAAAATTGGAAGGGGTCACTGAATCCCACAATAATCATTGCTCCAATTTGCAGATTTTGTTTAGATGCTGGTAGCTGCAGCATTCCAACTGTTGGTTTACAGGCTAACTGTAGTGAAATATTCAGCCTCAGCTGAAGGCCTACTTTGTGTTTAGTGCTAAAATGCTAGCATGCTAATACACTAAACAAACATGTCGACTGTGGTTAACACTCCCTGCTAAACATCAGCATCTACAATAACAATTAACATGTTTACAATGACAATTGCGTTGTCTATTTAGCTCGCTGATACAGCACCACTGTCAATCAGTAGGCCTGCAGTCTAACACAGCCGCCAGCATGGTCACAAGCTTTTAGTCTTGTCAAGGGATAATTCCGTTTTATTACAATTTAGGTCTGGTTTTCAAAGTTTTGCAATTATTCTTAGAGAATTATAAGAGAATTAAGAGAATTATACACTGTGAGTTAAATGCTGAGATCTGAAAATTTGGCATCAGTAAAAAGAAGTCAGAAGGGGCAAGAAAAGCAAATCTCCATGTTAGCTAAATTTATGTGGTTGTAAATGGAAAATAGTAAAATTACGACAGAAACTGAAAGTTAACAGACCTGCTGGTTCAGCTTTGACCTACACACACTGCTTACTTAGAGTTACTTAAATGCTGACACTGTTGTCATAACTGAGAGAAAATTATGACCGAAACTATGAAATTAAGTTGCAATAAAATGGAATTATCCTTTATTAGGGGGCGGTGAAACACATCACTGCACAGAAAAACAGAGAAATTCCCCGAGCTGTAGCTAATGTTCTTCTTCCTTGAATTTCCCTTATGCGCATGATCCAGTTCCAGTTCAACAGATGTCGTATATCAGCCTCTCTGTGAGGAAGCCAAGCCACTTGTCCCATCAGTAAGGCTTTCAAGGCATATGGTCTGAACATCCTCTGTGTTCTGACTTAACATTTAACAGAAGACTGCGAGTAAAAGGGGGTCAATAACTTCACTGCGACAAAGGAAATCCCTTCTCTTTAGCGGCTTTAACAGAAAGCTGCTAAAGTGCCTAATTCCTCTGCTTTATCAGGGGGTGTACATTTAGACAGGAAACAGAGTCAAAGTGGATACTGGAGGTAGACAAGAGTTTAAGACTGTCTATCACTCAGATGGAAGGAAGGCAATGAGCTTTCTGGCAGCAGCCTGTCAGTTTAACAAGGCTTGATGTTGGGCCTTCCTCTTTCTTTATAGCCTCTCTTTCCCTCCACTTCTCAAGGAGTGATTCTCTCACACTCTCTGTTTCCACATTTCTCTGGTTTCCTCCTTCGCTCCGTTCTCTCCTTCTGTCTCTGGCTGGGATTGCTGGTAGTTCAGGGAGCCATTCCAGTGGTGAATGAGTGAGTTTTAGTTGTTTCTTTTTTAACCCAAGCCTACTCCTTCCTCCCTCTTTACAGCCCCATCCCTCAATCCAGATGCACAACGCATGAAGAAAATACCGGAGATGCATTTCCATGTGCCACTAGGGATGTCCACAATCCAATTCTACTCAAACAGATGTCATATATCAACCTCTCTCCGAGGAAGCCACGCTACGAGACAGAGAGAGAGAGGAAGGGAGGGACAGGGGGAGAGGGGAGGAAAAGAGGAGGAACAAAGGAATGATCAGGGAGGCTTTTGAGAGGCAGAAGTCAGACCCCACAAGCTACAATGCAAGCACACACACAAACACACACAGTGGGACTGTAACAATGGTTGAGGTTGATGTTAACACACAATTATGCAGCTTCCCAACTACCTGTAAATTATCTTCTTCTTACCCCTGCTGACTATGCCCTTCCATTTCACTAATGTGTGCAGACATTCTCTGGTAAACAATAAATGAAGTAATTTACAGTGAATTTACGCACTTTTCCATGAAGAGACTTCCCATTGTGCTTTTCTTTACAACTAAAAGGCATCATAAAGGCTGTCAGATGGGCTAATTATGATATGTTGGTGCTGAGCAGAAGTCATCTGTCACAGTGGAGGGGGTTAGTTGGCTTGACGGTGGTTAGATAGATGGCTAGATTAATGGGACAGATAAATAACCCCTATACATCTAGTGTTAACTTGACTTCAGGGTAATTAGATTGTAATTGGACTGATTCTTCCACTCCGTTAAAGTGGAAAAGGCATGAAATCCATATTCAAGATCAGATTATTCATGCATGCTTGAGATGTAGTCGGAGGGGAAATGGGAACTATTCAGTGAAAATTTAAAGTGTTTATGTGCATTGTGCCAAATATACATAAAAAGAGTAAGAGTCTACAGAGTAGGCCTACAGCCATAGCAACACTGTGAGGCTGTAGCACAGTGGTACTTTGAAATAAATGCTAATGTCGGCATGGTCGTGCTCACAATAACATTGCTAAAATGCTGATGTTAAGCCGGCATAATGTGTAACATGTTCATCATATTGGATTAACATGTTTGCTGATATTTGGTCATACACATTGCACAAATTTAACATTTGACCTGATGATAAATCAAACCTCAGCGGGTCATGGAAGTCATCAAGGTATATTATCTGAGGATCAAGAATGTCTGGACAACATCCTGTGGCAGTCCATCTCATAGTTGTTGAGATATCTGAGTCTGGACCAAAGAGGTGCACTGACCAAATAAGCGACACTGTCATCCATGAGAGCCATGCCACTAGCGTGACTAAGAGAATCACTCCTGCCACACAAAATAAGATAGAATAACAACCAAAATAAGATCAAAAAATGAATGTAAAAATAGAATAATTTAAAATAACTCAAGGATGCAGAGCAAGAAAGCCCGGCAATGATCCACTTTAGCAAAGTAAGGTTGAATCAAATTTCAGTGTGCATAGCAGCTATGCAGATGCTCCCCTTTCCAGTCAGTGCAGTCAAAAGAAATGTTCACTGAGTAGTATCTAATCTACACTTACCTCTGAGTGTGAATGTGTTTGTATGTTCCTATCAGTCTGCCTGACTCTCTATCTCATGCTTGCTGTGATTGGCTCTAGCCTTCCATCAACCTGAACAGCAGTTAATGGATGGTGGGATGAAGGTAAATATGGTCCAACTACATAAGTTCTAAACCGAATCTGATATGCTGGATGAATAATGGATGGGTGGATGAATGGAGCGTGACATGTGTTATAAATCTAAGATCCTGCGGATGAATTCTAAAAATCACCTTGACAACCCATGGAGCTGAAATGTATATGTATTACACTTGTTTATTAAAAAGTGTTGAGACAAAACACATCAATTATGTATAGTCATGAGCCGTTATTGTGTACTCAATGACAAACATCTATATACTGGAATATAATGAAAAATATATTGTCTCACTCTGTGTGACATCTAACACAACGACACTCATAAACAGCCATCTGCAGCCAGCACAGAGTGTATCACTGCACGTCGATATTCACATCTGAAACGAGCATCAGGACTTTGAATAACAACTACTTAAGGAGAGGAGTTAGGCATCTGCCAGTGTATGAAAATGACCATAATTTCTCACTTTCTCTCCTCCATCCCTCCTTTCATCTTCCCCTCCTTCCCTCTCATCCTCCCTCCCTGTCTGTGTCTGTGCTGGTGTCCTATCTGTGTCCAGGCTCTTTTTGTTCATGGTTCATGGCTTCTATCTGCCTAAGATGATTCCCTTGTGGTGCCATGAAGCGAGACAGAGGAGGAAGGAAAAAAAAAATCTCATTATAGAAGGGATCATCTGCTGTCAACTATCAGCCCGGCCCCAGTCGAGCTCGGACGCAGAGAAAATACAAATGGCCAGAAAGACCCACTAGTCATTTGGAGTGCTGCCATGCTGCACGCTGCTTTGTGTCGGCTGTATATTGGACTGCATAGTTTATTAAACAAGGCAGACTGGGAAACCTCAAAAGAATGGAACATATGAAAATCTGCTGATGGAAATAATGGTTATCAATGTTGTTTTTGTTGTTGTTGTGACTTCATATGTAATAAAATACACTGGGGGCAGTTACAAAAATGAAATGAGAGCTGCATCAAGCCACAGAAAGCCTGCATGAGCACTGGAATGAACTTCAGTCTGAACCACTACAAACCAGCAGACAGAAACTCTACTTTGCTGAGCTGAAGAATAAAGTGGTAGATGAGGAGAAATGTTTTTTTTTTTTTTTTTTTTTCTGTGAGTGAAGTAATGAAGCTTCAATTAATTTCTTGATTTGAGGCACTGCTAGTAATTGGATGCTTGATTAGATCTCATGAGAAGCTGCATATTACAACAGCAAGGAGAGGGGCGCAGTAATTGTATTAGGCCTGCAAATGAGTATTTTCTTTATCAATTAATCTAATTTTTTTTTTTTTTTACATTTATTGATCAAGTTGAAAAAACAAAGCTACTAAATTTACATTGTTACTAAATGAAGGAAAGCAGAGTAATCCTTTTTGAGAAGTTGAATCCAACAAAAGCTTGATTTAAGCTTTCTTTTACTTAAATTAAATTACATTTACTAAATAACAAAATGTAATTTCATATAGTTAAAATTTTATCTAAATTAAATCAAATGTATTCTAATTAATAATTCCATTTAGTCAAATTAAAATCAAATTATTTTTTCTATGTAATTTTTAATTAAAATTTTAATTAATTGAATTTTTTATTTAGTTTTACATTTCTTTTTTAATTAAGTTCTTTAATCAAATTATCTAATCTACTCTAATTCTTTTTCCCCAATGTTGTGTACTGATGAATATTAATAAACTAATAAACTGGCACAGATTGGTCACATCCGTGTGGATCAATCACTGTAGACAAGCAAACTGATTCAGAAACACGATGTCATCCATAGCAGCAGGGTAAATCTTGCCCTTTCTCTTGGCCTAGGAGTTCTCTCGGCCCTTCAATAAAAGTTGGACATTTGTTGCCATCTTGCAGGACTCCTAATAATAAAGGCACTTTGTGAATACAGCTCCAGGTATTTATCAGGATCTTGGAACTCGCACACCTAAAAGGAACACAGATTTAAAAGTTATAAATTACACACTGTGTTCTTCTACGCTGAAAGTTTAAAAACTGCAGCAAAGTGACTTCACAAGTTTCATCTTACACTTGTTTAGTTTAGCATTATCTCACTCTCCCCCTAAATCATCATCCACAAAGTCTCTGCTGCCATGGCTCCTCGCTCTTCACTTCACAGTCCTTTGATCGTGTGCTCATTGTAAAGTCAGACTACAATAACTTTCTAATTGGTATCATCTTTGCCAAGTCTTAAACTTCTCTTCTTTCTCGCTGTTATTGTAGAGGAGCTTCTTCAAACCAAAAATAATCTTCTAACTGTGTCTTGCTGCCCTATTTTTCCAAATGATACTATCCACACCACTTGCATTGCAAATTTCCACCTGAAAAAGGTTGCCTCATCCCAAAAAAATTATCCCTTTCTAAAATTCAGCACTCATTAGCTGAAATTAAAGTGAAGTTGTCTTTTGCACTACAAAGGATGGAAACATGAAGATGTAAATCAATGCGAAAGTGAAAACGGGAGATCAAGAGAAAAAAGATGGAGGAAGACAGAGAAAGAGAGACTTCAAAGTGTTGCTGTGTGGACAAATAATCATTCCTTCTGGTGGTGGTGGTGCAACAGGTCAGCATCTCTCAGCAGCCAATTTACACCACCTGGAAACCCAACAGATACCCCGACACACAGACACACTTTTTCCTCACCATCTCATTCTCTCTCCTTTCTCGTGGGAAGCTGCAACTCTCTAAAGTTTAGCATGGCGAGGCGCCTTGCCTCTGCCTCTGCCTCTTCTCAAACTCATCCAGTCTTCTCCTCTCTGGTCCCAGTCAAGCCTCATTTCCTCTACATCAAAGCCCCACCCCTGTGAGGTACTCTGGCCAGACAATCCAGCGCTCCTCTGAGGTGGCTTAATCAGAGGTGACGCTCTAATAAAGCCAACACACTGTGAGCAGGCATCCACAGAAACCCTGTTTTGTTTCCCACCTACATCTCAGGCCCTCCCCGTTCCCTACTTAAACCAGGAAAATGTACGCTGTGCAGAGCTACAGCCAGACGCAAGTGCCAGATGAATCCCATTCGGCTCATTAAATCCAATCTAGCAGATTAATGCTAGTTGATGGGGACAGCCAACCTGCACCTTTCTTTAGAAACTGCACTCTAACAGGCAGATGTAGAGTGCATGTGGCCCAGTTTATGGTTGAAGCTATATTTGCAGAACAGAGATAGAACAAAGGTCAGCTTTTGCCAAGTCTCTGTCTGTATGAGTCAGTGTGTATGGAGTATTAGCCAATGCGTGTGTGTGTATGCCCCATATGGACAACAAATTAGACACCACACAAATCACTTGGAAGGCTGGTGTGTTGAGCAGGACTGGCCTTGGATGCCTGTGCAGCTGTGGGATTTGAATACTGCGGGACTGTCCATACCTGCCAGGACTATAATGCTATTGTGTCAAGGCCGGATGTTCTGTATAGTGTTCTGAAAATGGAAAAGAACATGTCTTTACTTTCACCTCCATCTTTGAAACTTGTTAGAGGTATATCTAACATTTCTGCATTTAAATGTTTGAAAATGACAACACCTATGTTATATATTCTGTTGAGCTGTATACTGAGATTATCCCAAATGTTTCCAACAATGCTTATCAGATTTTCATTCACAACTCCCATGATCCCACCTCACGGTGTCATTCTTGTTCTGACTGAGAGATGACTGGCAGCAGAAGTTACATATTGTGCCTTCAAGTGAAATATGTTCAAAACAAAGCGTGAAAAAGTGGTGTTTGGCTGTCTTCTTTTGCAGGTATTTCATGAGTTCTATAGCAGCCGTGTCCTCTCCTCGAAAGTGTTTAAAACGTTAAAAAAACGAGAATGTGTGAAAGCGAAGCTGTCAACAGCAAACAGTACACATCCCACACAGCAGCGCAGGACAGGATCTCATATTATGGACGCCTCCAGACTACCACAACTCTGCCTCAACCTTATTCCATTAAAGAGCTTAAAAACTGTCTCCCAGAAGGAATAAGTTGATGCTGTCGCAATTCAAACCTATTTCAGGACAAAATTGCAGTGAAATGGGATGACTCATGCCACAAAGACCTTCAGAAATATCACTGAGAATAGTTGAAGAACAAGCTGCAGTGACGCAAGAGTGGAAAAAGACTGAACAGCAGCAGTAGCGGAGTGGGTGTGAAAAGACGGTGGCTTGGACTGAAGAAATCACATTCAGCATGACGACAGGGGAGAGAATAAACATGCCTCATTAAGACTACTGACCTCAGTCTACATACTGTAAAAGCTGAGCACCTACAGACTCTGACTGAACTCTGCAAAGGCTTTTCAGATGAATGACTCTGATTAGCCACTGACTGGACTGAGGGGGCTGACTGCTCTAAATACACACATTGACCATGAGACAATATAAAAATGTTACCAACTATGGACTCTGGTAGTCAGGTTAGCTTGCCCACTCACAGCACTGTGATTAAACACTGCAGGTTCTGGGCAAACTGCCTAAAGTCAAAATCATGCTGAAAGCCAGAACACAGAAACGAGTACTTTCGAGTTGTGTGCCCACTGGCCAGAGGTGTTTGTATGATTTAGTGTCTGTTACTGGCCGAAGATCAGACCCCACCAGAGCTTTCTTTCTGTCAAAATAAACTCCGTATAAAGCCCAAATAAACTGCAATGTCTGTCCTGAACAAAACACAACATTTGAGTGTTGTAGTAAGAGAGCAGCCTCAGAGATTCTTGGAATAGAGTCTCTGAACTCCCCTGGAGGAGTGAGCACCATTTGGTGTTCTGATGACGGTGTTAGAAAAGGCTATCATGTCGCTCCAAAATCCTCCGTAGGTGTCCAACTAGGTTGAGATCCACTGAAAGTCAAGACCACAGCATATGATTCACATCATCTTCTTTCTATTTCATGACCCCTTCTGCCTTCGATGGAAGAATTTGCATTCACTGTTTCTCCACTCATTTAGTCAGGTTTCTCCTTTAAAGGAGTAGTAGAAACACATGTCTTAACTTTGTTGCTGACGGTTAGATGAAAAGATTGATATCACTCTTGAGTACCCATGAATTCTTGGAGTCTTCGCTGGTTGCCTGAAAGTCTCAAATTGACAACATGATTCCAGGAAGTAGCTGTACCCAGCCATGAAATTGTGACATATCCCCCCATAAAAAACAAAACTTTGTTTTTGCAAATATGATATGATATGTTAATGTGTGAGCCGTAGAGGTGCTCATAGGTTGATTTTACTCCTTTTGGAGTGAGCCACACTAGCTGTTTCCCAGTTTTTGAGTCTTCATGGCTAAGTGGCTACTGGTGGTAGCTTCATATTTTGTATACAGACATGCAAGAAAGCGCATAAACACATTTCCTAAAATGTTGCACAATCTCAGTTTCCTACAGCAGTTCCTCTTTGGTTTGTACGTTATCAAAAGACATACAGTAGACCTACAAATTACAATAAAAATAACAAGCAGCAAATGGTGTGAGACTGCCAGCATTATAGATTCCTGCTGTTGGCCAAGACTGTTTATATTCCCCAAATGCACCAAAGTTCACCAAGCTTTGACTCCAGTACAGAGCAAAGAGACAAATTCAGACAGATGAGGATTTCTCCACCTTTGTTTTAGTGGAAGTCAGTGGAAAACAGAAGTGTTATGAGGCTCAATCAACACCTGGCCAAACAGCAAACAAGCCAAAAATCTTAATAAGTTGGTTGCTTTTCTATTCAATAAATTTGGGTGAAGCCCCGAGGAGCAATTCATCTCTCAAAGTCAATTGTTCATTATTCCCTCACACTGGTTTTTCAAGTTCATGGGCTGAATTTCAATCAGCTTCCTGAATTGTAATGGCTTAGATACTTGCCCTGAATCAATGAATGAAAGCACTCTGAAATATGATCATGACGGATGCCCACTTAGCAAGTGAACCCCAAAACTAGCCACCCCCCTCTGCCAGGCTAACCTCTGGACTGAAATAAGTCCCACATGTGCACATTTGGCAGGAGCATGACCCTATTAACCCTAAACAAGGCCTATGCTGGGCTTTGCTAATGACACCCCCAGCCTCCTTCGTCTGGTCCATGATGGCTGACTGACAGCCATGGTCTGCACACACAAACAAACATCACATCATTGGGCATGGACACACACACACAGGACCAGTGGAGGCTGGTTGTGTGATAAGGAGGAGGTCAAACAACAGATGGCAGCCAGAGGATTAGTGCAACTCAGTCAACTTTTAGTTAAACACAACAGAAACACACACAAATACTGCTGTATTACAGTGTTATGAAGTCATCATTACTTCTCCTGCGTTACATTTTCTAATATTGTTCAGTTTAATCTACAACGCCCACGCATGATGTCATATTTCAACTCACTAAAAGAACTTATAATAGCTGCAGTGGCTGGATTGTCCTTACATTCACACATGTTATCACTCCCTACGTGATGGTTCACAAACTGGATGCGGAAACCCCCAAAGGTTCAATAGTAAATCAGATACATCACAACATGACAATGTTTATTTTTTTCCTAATGTCTCTTGAATTACTGCCTGTCATTGTTAAAATTCTGGATAGTTTAGGCCTCTAAAAACTGTCCACATATTATGATGTCAGAAGGAGGATCGTTAGAATTTATCGGTCACAAAGCCTTCTGGGAAAGTAAGCTGATGTGACAGATATTCTAATAAATTGCTTCATAGGTATTGTGCAACTCTAAAGCTGAGCACTAAAAGAATAAGCCAGCGCAGTAATGGCAGTTATAATAAAAACACCACTTCAGTTATGAAACTGACACTTCCAGGCAACAGCGGGGTCAGAATCTCCTAACAACACAAGCGATGCTCGACATGAGCGTGTGTAGGCATTGATGTTTCTTCTCCGTTGTGCAACTGAGACTATAAACTTTTTAGGCCAAGCACGCTCACGCTCCAGCAGCTCTGCCAAATCCACCAAGTGCTCTGTGGATGCTTCGCAGCTGTCAGACAGTTATCATCACAGTCGCTTCCACTGGGACTCGTGAAAGCCTGATGTCGACCGAAATTATGATTCTGTCCCTTCTGGGGTGAATTTCCAGTTTAGTACAGAGACTTCTCAGGACTAGATGTCTACATCTGCAACCTTATGCATGCGTTAGAGTCTCTCCCTGCCTCTAGGTCTCTCAGTTGGGCGAACACACACATCCCCCCCATCTAAAGTACCTTCAAAACCACCTTCACACACACACATACACACACACACACACACACACACACACACACACACACACACATTGTATTTTTATCACTCTCTCCCCATTATAAACCTGCTGGAGCACACAGGTGTCGACTAACCAAAGTCCAATTGCATCAGGCAGGCAGGCAGTGAGGCAAGACCAACTGATCTGTGAGTGAGTGTGTGTGTGTGTGTGTGAGTGTGTGTGTGTGTGTGTGTGTGTGTGTGCGTGCGTGCGTGTATGTGTGTGTGTGTGGAAAGCAGACCCATCCACTCTCCCTTCTATTGTCCCACATCATTCATCAGACCAAAGCTAGTGAAGTGAATTTGCTGGGGACTATTCTGCTGATTTGGTGCGATGGCAAATATTTAAAGCAGCAGAATGGCATATGTGTGATTGACTCAAAATAACCTACACCTATAGCACCCATGTTATTAGCATGGAGGCAAATTGAGTGTTTTTAATTGTTTATTTGAAGGAGTAGTTCAGTACTTTGGGACATGCTTGTCCTGTAGTCCTGTCCTGTAGAAAGTGAGATGAGAAAATCAATGGCCAGTTAGCTTAGCTTAGAACATGGAAGGAAGCAGAAACAGCTACCTTGGCTCTGTTCAAAGGTAACAAAACTCTAAACTCGCAAATGAACACATTATATCTCATTTGTTTAATCTGGTCAAAAACCGAGCAGTAAAATCAACAGGTTGCTGTTTTACTGAGGGTTATGTGCTGGACTACTTGCCTTGGGAGCGATTATATCCTAGAATCTTACTACTCTGACTTTGGACAGAGCAAGGCTAACTCTTTCCACCGGTTTCCAGTCTTTGTGCTAAGCTAAGCTAACTGGCTGCTGGTTGTTGCTTCATATTTCTGACAGAAGTATGACAGTGGTATCAATCTTCTCATCTAAAATCCAGCAAGAAAGAAAATAAGCGTGTCTCCCTTAAACAACAATGGAGGTCTCTGGCAGAGAGGAATAATCTAGCAGATATCTCATCTGTATATGAGTTTGATTAGGATCCATTTGTTGTTTGTTTTAGTCTTTTCATGGGATTTGCTGACAATAGGAAATTATACAGTTTTAATTGTTAATCATTACATTTGCAAAGAATCAATGATGAATAGATTGTAAATTACTGTGATCACAATAAGTATCAAATCTTTCTAACCTTTCTTATAAATCAACTGTCACACACTCAAGAGTTTGAAAAGAAACATCAGCAGTGAACCGGTATCTTCTGCCCCCACCACCAGCCACAGCAACAACATAACAAACACTGCACAGCATACTAAAGAAGGCTGGCACACACACACACACACACACACACACTGCAACAAACAGAAATCCACAAACAACAGATATAGACACACACATGCCCCCATCAAACATTCCCCTTGCGCTCGAGATTCATTATTCAGGGACTTGGAGCACAGCTTGTCTGAGTTAGAGCATCTGCAATTCAAACAGGCCAGAGGTGGAGCTGGGACTCAGTGAGCAGCCCCATCTAAAGTACCTTCAACACCAGCTTCACACACACACACACACACACACACACACACACACACACACACACACCAAGACGTGACAGGCTTACCTGGTGAAAAACAGAGACAGAGAGGTAAAAAATAGTGAAGCAGTTCAATTAAAATTTCAATAGTTTGACATCTGTGTGTGTGTGTGTGTGTGGGTGTGTGTGTGTGTGTGTGTGTGTGTGTCTTGTGAGTGAATGAGTGTTCACACACAACAAGCAAAACACACACACACACACACACACAGAGGGAAAGGAAGGACCCTTGAGCAGTGACTAATGGAAATGAGTTTTTTTCCAGACTTTATGATAAAAGGTCACGATTGAGAGAACAACAAGGTCAGTGTGTCATGTCAGGATATCCAAAAGGTCATTTAAGCAACACACACTCTCACACGTTGGACGTCCCACTGCTGTACATCCCATCTTGCATTGTTGTCAGATTGGAACATGAAATTGGATATTTGGGCTGAGCGCCATCTGACAATGGGACATAAACTGAGGCACGCGTTCTGGCTCAGGTGTCAAGCTATTAAATATTACAACTCTGCTGAGGCCATTCTGCGTATGCCACCAAGCACAGCCAGACATGTGTGCCACACACACACACACACACACACACACACAGATGCACATGGTCTTGCGTGGGCTACACCTGCCTCAGGACATCCCTTCGTTAAACAAAGAGTCTCTAGCATTTAGCACCTGCTGTCACACATGTTAGCTTGTACCTGTCACCTCCCAAATGTCTTCATATCCCCACACACACTCCATATCCCTCCTGTGAGCGGACACCAATGCTAATTAAAAAAGCAGAAGCAGGAGGAGAGTGTGGCAAAACTTTACCTCCACATCCCCCAAACACACACAATATAGCAGCTATTACCTATCTGAGCCCATTGTCATTACAAGACATTTACTCTCACATGTCAATCAGAGACAAGAGGCTCAAGCTTGCTGGCTGGAAACCAGATCAGGAAACAACTGGGGCGTCATTACGCACGGCTGTGACAGATGCGGATCAAACATCAGCTTATAAAGGGCTAAGAAGATGAAAACGGCCTTAAAACACATTAGAAGATAAACAAACAAACAAAGCCAAGAGTCTCATAAGCCAACCAGATGGGAGTTAAAATGTGCCATAAAAAATATACAGGCAGTGTGAGCTCCGTGTTCCCACATGACAGGACTCAGGACTTTCCATACACTGTGGGTTATCCAATCTGTCCTCCTCCTGTTTCATCATCAGAGCTGCCGGGCAAACAATTTACATTTCACTCCAAATGTGCTCGCACAGCGTTCATTATATATCAATTAGTTTCAGCACAGTGAGGACATTAAAGTGGCTCTAATGAGGAGGAAGAAGCTTGGCTTTAACAGATAAATAACTAAATAAACATATAGATAAATAAAAGGGAAGACTGGGAACGGTCTCGTCAGAATAAAACGAGAAACAAATTACACCCCAAGACCACTTATAAATATTGAAGTCTTTGATCTCCACACCAAATGAGCAATTCAGGCTGTGGGGGAAATGTTGAGCTTGTGTGTGTGTGCGTGTGTGTGATGTGGACTGTGTAGGCCCCAGGCCACATTATTTTACAGAGGGGGTTGAATTGAGGCAAAGCTAAGCTCACCGTTAAAGAATGCAGAAATACACAGTGCCGATCACAAGCCTGACTAAGCAAGTCCAGTCAGCTTTACTGGCCTAACTGCTGAAACTCTGTGAGACCAAATGTGGACTGATTATGTGTAAGGTGTAAGAGGCTCCTAAAGCATGAATTTGTTGCTGGGCCCCTACTGACCCCCTGCTTTCAACTCCATGCTGGAATACTACCTGATGATTTCTGTGTGTCAGTTAGCTTGATGCACCACATGAGAAGAATATGAACTAATGATCTTAAACTTTTATTTTGACATGGAGATTATGTAATAATGCAGTGCTCATCTTAAATCCTACATTCATGTACAAAACTGTAAAATTATGTACATGACCCACAGTGAAATTGGGGCTTTTGGCAGATGCCCACTTTGCCCAGTTGGAAATCGAGCCAAGCGTAACATTTTTAGCTAAATTTCAGTAAACTGATGGCTCTTGTAATTCAGGCTCTGGATTGTTCGCATATCATTGTACCATGGTTATTCCAAGTGCTAGCCTTCTAAACACACCAGAAAACTTGCTTGAATAGCTAGAATGTTTTACCTGGGACACAGGGATGACATGGTTGTCATATCAACTTTTTTTGGTATCAACTGATGGTTAACATCATCAATCATCCAAAACATGCTGTGTTGTTTTAATATAACAACACCTTTTACTACAATAGATGGACACAAATTTGATTTAATATCTATCATCTGACATAATAAAATGATGAATTTACTGTAACACTTGCATAAATATGAGTTGGATATTTGCTGGACATCAGACTACTTGTTTATCTTGTCTGAGGCTTGTGGAAGCCATCGGGAGCCATCACGCTTGTCTGTCTGGCCTCTGATTGGTCTGAGATGAGCCCTGTGGTGTGGGAAAACCCATGGGTAGAGGATTAGACAGAAGAAAAGGGGATTTGCTGGTTAAAAGCTGACCTCTGCATACAACAGCCTTTTGATTCAACAGATCAGCTCATTCTGCTGTCCGCCTCTGGACTATGCAGTCATGCTGTCACTTATGAAGTCACATTCACCGTCATGGCTGGACAGGATAACACAGGCTTAAATGTGGGTTTGTTACGTGACAGAAGACCAATGGGAAGGTTGATGAAGCAGGCTGGGACACTGCCTGAAGCACAGAAAGTGTGATCACATACTGCTGGCTTTACATCAGCCCCTGAGACCAACGTGCGACACAGTCACACTGTTGATGTGAATCATTCTCCGATAAACTGGACCAAGTCAGAGGTGAGACTGCAGGCTCAGACTCTGATTACAATTCCAGGTGCACATTTATTTATTTTTTTTTCAACTCTAACTTCCCAGGCCATATATGTCTCCAGTGTTAGGTATCATAATTATAGTCAAAGCTAATTTGAGCCCTTTCAACATCAATTTCAAGAACTGTTACAGTCTGTTGGCTGGCCAAACTACAAGAGTATCAGGTTGAGAAATGCATCACAGAGGGGGTTTACAATGAAAGGCTACCTTGCTGGTTAGCTACTCTGCTCTCTGGTTTCACAAGATTTTCAAACTTTACAAATGGATGGCATACGTCCACAACTGAAGCACTCTTGGGGCCGCACAACTCGGTAAAGATGGATCAGGGACATTCCTTTGCATATATATTGAAGCACTGCACAAAAGTCTGGTTTCGATTCCTTTTGTGTGTGTGTGTGTGTGTGTGCGCGTGTGTGTGTGTCTGTTTTATGTTTCACAGAAGGAAGTCAATCAAATGTCTCTGGCGAAAATTCTAACAATTTGGAATCTAGCAAAGCACTAGATTATGCTGCTGATGAGAGCATCTATTCGAGCGAAGACAAAAATAAATCGGATAAACGGAAATAAATGAGTGCTCGATTCTGAACTGATAACATCAAATAGCTTAGATAATTGTATCAAATCCAGGTTAGGGAGTGAGCCTTGAGTTCAGTTTGGCAACTGAATCCTGATCTTTTGATACTTTTCATCAGAAAAAAAAAAAGCGTGCAGTGTTTCCCACAGAGTTGTATTCTTAGTGGGGGTCAAAACACTTTTGAAGGAACTTCCAAACATTTCATTGAATCCCCACCAATACCAACCTCAAAAACAATTTGAACTCTCTGGGTATCAACTCTTTCTATACAGGCTTTAGCTACTCAGTATGAGTGACCACAAGGAGAGAAAACAACACTCAGCAAAGTCTGACATCAAGTGAGCAACACCAACGTCTTTGTTTCTCAGTTCTGACTTCTATAGTTCACTCTGTCTATCCTTATTTGTTCTGCTCCTATTGTCACACTCATACTACAGTGCTTGTCTGGCCTGTTGTCAAGGCACCAGAAAACTTAAAGCAAACTCATCGCCTTGGCAACCAGTCAACCTGCACAAATAAACCTGAACCAGTGAGTGATAAAGAAAGACAGAGAAGAGAGACAGTGACATTGAAATACACAGAGCTTTAAGTTGTTAAACTGAAGCAACAGAGACACCACTTTGTGCAATGAGGGTGATGATGGCTTCAATCTGATTGCTAGGTAACGCTGTCAGGTGTCGGCATTATTGGCTCCTATTTCCATCCATCTTAATCCAAATGACTCAATGTCTGTGCCCACGCTGTCTCTTTGCAACATGCAGGCCTTAAAAGTACATGTCAACTTCACTTCCTCCTGTCTGAACTGGCTACAGCATGCAGAGCGAAAATGTGTTGCTTGTATTTGAATTCAACCTTTGCCACGTTATGCCATCCATCTATCCGTCTGTCTGTTCAATCTTAACTGTACAGGCATACAGAAATGTTGTCATAAAAAGTTAACTCTAGGAATGCAGAGAGCTGGGTTGATAAATCAACCAGGCTGACATATCAGCCAATAGCTTAGCACAGTAAGAATTGCTTTGCAGAAATGTCAAAAGTATGTTTGAGGTTGTTCAGGATCATAGTTTGCCCACAAGGCAGCACTGAGAAGTTTATTCTTCAGCTGTAAAAATGTCTCTCTGCACATATCTTGGTCACAATTCTTTTAAAAAACTATTTTAAGGGATCCTTATTAGAGTCAACAACAACGCTAGCAGCTCTGTGAGGCTGTATGTAGCCACGGTGCTGCTTTGAGCGTATTGCTAATGATGGCATGTGCACATCCCAGTAAAGAAGCTGACATGCTGATGTTTAGGAGGTAATGTTTGCCATGATCACCATGTTGGTGTAGCATGTTTGGATTGTAACATTTGCTAATTAGCACCACACACAAATAGCTGAGGCTGATGAGGATGTTGTTTTTTATTAATTTGTCATAAACAAACGTACTGGACAAATTAAAGCTTGGCTTGCATTAAAAGAAAAGTTGAGGGATCACCAAAGTTACTACAAGTCATCCTTCGGAGAACATGAATTCCTGTCCAAATTCTGTGGCAATACATCTAATAAAAGTAGATATTTGACTGGATAGAGAAAACTTTGGTTGGGTGGTGGCACTACAACAAAAGTCAAGGGATCATCAAATCAGGATCCATCCAATGGACACCATGGATATCCATACAAAATTTCTTGGCTATCCATCCAAGAGATATTTCAACTCACTGACCAACATTGCAAACGCCACACCACAATTACAACTAAAAATCCAGCAATATATCATTAGCAAATTTTTAAAACTCAAATGTTGATATAGACAATGGCCTCAAAATCTGTTGGACTGTAGCAAAATTCATAAAAGGGCAAAACTGTAGCCTATTTATCTATCTCAAAAATGTTTCTGAATTGTTTCAGATGAACACTTCTGCATCAACCAGCACAAGCATAATCATTACAATAGTCTCCATGTTTTCTCCATGGTGTGTGTGTGCTGACCTGATGTCTCAGTGAAGCAGTGTGTAACTTCTCTCAGGTCTCTATCAGAGGAAGCTGGCCATGCTTCAGAGCCTTTTTTCATCTCCTGCTTCCTGCCCCCCTCCATTCCCTCTGCACCCAGATCAGTTGATAGATACCTGTACAGTTTGGCACTGAGAACCAGTCTACTCTCTCATCCATGAAGCTTCACTTAAGAGCCTCTTTGCTATTAATACACACATACACACACATACACACACACACACGAACACACGTATACACAGCCACATGGGCCGATGAACAGCAAATACACTGCAGAGAAAAAGTGTCGGTGAACCACCTGAGCAGAAGCAGGAACAGCATCACAGCTCATCCAACCTATTAGATTCAGCCTTGACTCATGCAGAACTGTGAGCAGAACTAAGATGACACCTCGCCCACTTCTCAGATGATGACAAATCAGAGACAGAGACAGACAGGGGGAGGAAGAGAGAGAAGAGATGGAGAGAGACAGGGGGTGAGAGGAATATACAAGGGTCAACATTGAGAGTTAAAGAGTTTAACTAGGTAAGAAAGACGAGCACTTGGACTTTAGCAAAACACGCAAACAAAATTCAATACACGCACATATGGTCTTTCCAAAAGGAGGTATCAAAATGGTCCATTAGTACACCACACAGAAGACGTGTTTTCCCCTCTGTCCTGTTTGATGGAGTGGCTGTCTGGACCCTTTCTCCAATATTAGACAGCAACAGTCAATTCTCTTGGGTCTATATGCTACTTAAGACAACCAATAATCAGTAAACTCGCTGAATCAATAAGCCAATCAAATAATTTAACACTGCAGAGTCATCAAGCTCCTCTTTTGCAGTTTGGACAAATGAGGCTTTGGGCTCCACTGGGATTTGGGGTCTGTAATGGAAATAGGCCAAGTCATTAAAGTAATGAGAATCAAAGAGAAACTGTCAGCATCTCCTGAACTTATGAGGTCACCTTAATAAACAAAGTAATGATCTCTGTCGGGTGCTGTACTGTAGTATCTGTTATCATTCATTTACAGTATTCATTCCTGGTCATTTTGATACCTCACCTTTATACATCAGCCCATGATACAAAGATGGCAACTGGGATAATGCACTACTGTGCTGTTGTACAATGCTGACCTCTATTGGCTGCTACAACCTTCAACACAAAACATTTTTTCCAAAATCCCCACCACTGAGGAAGTCTTCCAAATATATGAAATCCATTGAGGACTGTGTGTTCAAACCACGCTGTTGGTATGATCAAGGGTTTTCTCTTCCACACAGCCCCCGGATGGGAACAGGTGGCCGGACAGAGAGAAGGGGGGGAGGTAAAACATGAGGAGTAGATAATCAAAGAGGTCTTTGAAGTGGTGCACTGCTTAAACCTCGCTGCACTATGCTGGCAGCCTTGACGCTGGATAGATGAGGAGATGCATGGATGGATAAACGCAGGGAGGGAAGCGAGAGGGGCCCACTGGGACGAGGGGTAAGTGAGCTGAGGTGGATGTGGTGATACAGAGGGCATGTCAGAATCAGACTATAAATAAGAAGAAAGCAAATAATAAGAAAAAATATTTACTTTATCCATTGGTTACTCTTTCATTTTTCCATCAATCCTGTCTTCCCTGCACTCTCCCATCTATTGCTGAAGCGATTTGCTAGTTAATAAATTAGTCATCAGAACTAATTGTTGACAATTTTGATAACAATTGAAAGGTTTAAGTCATTTATGAAACAAAAATCTACATTTGCTGATTTCCTTTTTCTCAAATGTAAGAATTTGTTGTCTCTCATTTTTTTCAGTACGCTATCAGTGCATCTCGAGGGACAGCAGCATCAGAACTATTGGATGGATTGCCATGACGTTTTGTACAGACTTTAGTGGTCCCAGATGATGAATCTCAACCACTTTGGTAATTCCTCAATTTCTCCCTTTACACCGCCATGAGGTTGGATTGATGGCCATGGAATTTGCTACAGATTTTAACAATCCCACAAGGATAAATTGTAACATCTCAAGTTCCAATCATATCTCACTATCTACTTAATTGACCACAAATTTTGTATAGATGTTCATGGTTCCCAGATGATATACTCTAGACATGTTGATAATTCTCAATTGGTAACTTTTCCTTTTTTCGACAGCTATTGGATGGATTGCCATGACATCTGGTACAGACGTTCATGGTGCCCAGAGGATGATTTAAAAAGTATGAGTTTTGATACCTTAATCTTTCTTCTAGCACCTTCATCAGGTCAAGGTCTGCTTATCCAACATTTTGATTTGCTGTTTACCTAATGAAATAGTTGTACTTTCAAGTGTACTTTGTGTTCAGTGCTAATTACTAAATGTCAGTATGCTAACATACTAAAGTACCGGACCATGCATGCTCAAAGCTCTGCCATGCTCTTACCCCAAGATTACAACAACACATCTCCGTAACATCACATCTGCAACACGTTTTTGTTCCATCCTTCACACAGCTACAAACCCCACCTGGTGTGTTTCAGAAGAAGAATGTTTTTCCTGCCTGATTTTGTTAAGTTAGTAAAATTTGGTCGTTTTCCCTTGATATTTGTGCTTCTACAATGGGTAAGCAGGCTTGCAGTTAAATGGTTCCTTTTTTTTGCTCAGTTCTACATGCATTTATTGTTGATGTATGGTCAGGGGTCTGCACATGGTGTTTTATTCTGAAAATTTACTGTACTGACACAGAACATTCCCAGTGGAATTGCACGCATTGACTAGAATGGCAGCGATCAGCCCTGTCGGACACGTCACAGACAGAACATGGATGTCACGCACCTAGTGGAATTTAAGGGTTAGCATGGCCTATTACTGTAAATGACAGAAAAAATATTTTTTGGGAGAGTTTGCTGCTCAAAATAAGCAAATTGAAGACGTGACTTTTTAAATCAATAATTAAAATAACTGTTAGTAGCAGCCTTTCATCCACCTCCTCCAAATCTATACCATCACCACTACTAAGAGACACACCTGCAATGAGTGAAGCCAAATCCACTTATTCATTCAGCTGATAAGGAAATCAGAGTTTGATGTGAGAGAGGCTTTAATGATTCCAAAACAAATCTAATCCACTAAGTGTTTTCAAGCACCCCGTGAGTTAGTGTGCAGCTGTTAAGACTGCTGAGAGCTGAGTGCAACCCATGGGACACTGTGGAGCTTACACAACAGGATGGGAATGCAGACTCTGAATGAGAATTAAGAAGGTGAGCAGGTGTGTGCACTCTAACATAAAATGAAAACTATCTTAGTCATTGTGTGTGTATGAGAGTGACAGAGATAGGAAGGTGGAAAAGCAATAGTGTATGTTACCATTGGTTGCACCAAATTCATTAGGTAACAGAGTACATCAACACCAAGTAGATGTGCTTTTGTTCAAAGCACAAAGAGCAAAACTCTTCTGAAGCTTTAGAGAGCAATGATATCAGCTAGCAAGAAGTCAAAAGCTGAACACTTCACCAGCGAAAGTGCATCGAGTAACTCGAACGGAAACAGTAAGGATGATATGAATTAACTCTCTACCGGGGTGGGCGGGTTGGAATTGTAGGCCTGATCACAGTAAATGCTAACTTGCTGTGTATATGACGTTAGTGAGCCTGCCTCCCTTTATTTCCAGTGACAGTTCAAAGGCAGCTTAGCAAGCTAAGCCTTCATTAAGGCACGGATCAGCACCAGGACAAAAATCAGGGAGAATTAGCATCGCTAGCGCACAGGTCAGGGGGTATTACAGAGGTTGGCTGATTTGAGAAGGGTGAAAACTAGCTACAAGCGATATGAGGCTACAAACAGTGCTTACACCGAATGTCAATTACATCTTTTGATGCATTTATGATTATGAGTGATTTGTAAGGCAGCACTACTTTTCACCATTTCACTGAGGACAGAGTTTCTAGTCCAGTAGTTTTTCTGCAGAACGTGGACGCTTTGTGTCTCTGCTTCATCCCCTCATTCACTTATTCCAGCTCTGACTGAACTCTCTTCCCCAAGTAGTAACTAACTTCAGCATCACGGATACCTCTCATCCATGCAAAATGACAGATATGAACAGAAACAGTTAATCATAAAGGAAAAATTACATTTAACAATGATATTGACCTGCACACTTACATTTATTCTATGAAGTACAAGTTTGAATTGAGAGTGAGACATAAGAGTGATTTCATAGATAGTCAGTAAAGGGGCTTATGCTTAAAACGTATGCTTAAAACACACACATCCAAACACACATGCATACCATCTTCTGCGAGGGACTAAGAGGACTTTTCTGATGCCTATCAGTCTTAATCCAAATGCATGAGCACCTGTTAGAGATGACCTTGATAACAGAAGCAGGGAAAAATCCTGGAGATGTGGATCAGAGTAAAGCTACTGGTTGTACTGCAGAAGCTGCCAGAAAACATTACACTGACTTACGCAGCTGTCCAGAACAATAAAGCTTCATTAAGACTGCATAGAAAAGATTATGTTGGGTTTGATTAGATTACAGCATTATTCAACAGTGCTGAGGTATAGCAGTGCACTTTGTGCAGTTTAAGATTCTCTTCATATCAATTATAATGTGGATGTTTATTTTTGTCTTTTGGCTGCTAAGTAGTCATATGATGTAGTAATTCAGTATTGTGGTTTATCATTTCTACATTAGAAAAAGGAAATATAAGTGAGGATGGACTGATTTACTATGCCAACAGAGCCTGGCATTTCCCTTTTTCTATACTGTACCATCTAAGACTCCCCCACCCACCAAAAATGGAATCAAATCAAGGCAAATCAAATTAAATTTCAGTTTTGATCTTGTTTTGAGCTTGGAACAACAGTGTTGACCTTGTTGCAAACAAAGAGGATATTGGCATTCAGTGTGCCAAAGTTGCACATGTTTGCCTCCTGCTGGTCAGTTTAGGGTACTTCACCAACCCAGAGATAGTTTGAAATTGCTTGGGAGAGCATCTTGCTTACTCAGAGTTTGTTTGTTTGTTTGTTTGTTCTTTTGATGCTATAGGTAGAAAGAAAATCTACAAACAAGACATCTACAAACACAATAAAATTTGAGAGAAAATATGATGTCTGGAGAGACAACAGGAAAACACAGACAAAGACAATACACCTAAAACAAAACAAAACAAACAAACAAAAAAAAAAAAAAAAACAAACAAACCTGCCACAGTCTAAATGACAGCAATAACACTAATGCTGGGCTGACACACTGACTTTTGAATAGCTCAGCTTGAGTAGAACTAAAAAAAGAGGCATCACAGTGGTGAGGGTGCAGTCAACATGCCTGTCTGAGGTACTGAGGGGAGAAATGGGCTGTCACTCTGACTGCACAACAGCACTGCATTCTTGTTACTGTAGTTTCACATGCAGCTTTAATGACAAATGAAAATACACATGCTGCTGTCTGGAGTGCACAGACTGTCAAACATATCATGCAGTACTAACAACACAGGAGTTAGTTAAAGTTACCAAAGCATCTACAAGTACAGAACCCAGGAGCAACCCAACACCTTTCAGGATCTCGTGTTACCCATAAGGAGCCCACCTGGTGGACGAGATGACACATCCATCTTTCTTTAACACATAAAACGCACGCACCAAATATGCTCACCTAAACCCACCGCAGGACACACACAGAACAGAAACACTGTCACACACATGTAAACTCTCTTTGTCTCTGGCTGCAGAGGTGTCATATGCATAATTGCAAGCTGTATCTAAACCAGATGAGAGGGATCATTTCCTCCCTGCTGATAGGATCCAACACAATGCTGCTGTGTCGCAACAAATCAAACAGAAGAGGCATGAAGTATTCTGAGAAAAAGCAATAAAATGGGCTGTTATCAATGCTTGAGCATACATTCAGAATATCTAATACAATTATATCAAGGACTCACGGTGTACTTTCGTGCCAAGGGGAGTGAAACATTGTGAGCATTCAAAATGACAACATCTCAATATTCTAATTTAGTATTTCAGGACTGTGTGCTTGCTGGACAACAAATGCTTCTTTACCGGTGCTCATTACTAAAACCCCAGCCGATCTTAACCACAGGGAGACAGGAAATGAGGAATATTACAGGAATTCAGCCGTGAATGTGTTCTCTAGCTGTGACCTCTGTATGTGTTTTGATGTCACGTCAGCGTGGCTCTTGAATTTTGATGCTGGGATTTCATTGGAATTCAGCAGCTGACCATTGGGCCCCTCAGGATATCAACCGACTGCGTGCATAGACCATCTTTGTTTCCGTGGCCGCCATGCATAATCTTCAATGAGACTTTACCAGTACAGACCAATCAAACACTGTGTTTTGTGTATTTACCTGAGTGTGGTAGGGGGCTGAATGAGATAGAATTGGGGGAAATGAGGGGAAAGAAACAGGAAGAAGGAGGCAGAGAGAACAAGAGAGAAAACAGCAGCAGAAGGACGACCAAGAGAGTGAAAGAAGAGGGATGGGAAGCGACAAGTTCAGCCAAGCACTGTCTGAGAAGCCAAAGGTCACACTATGATTTATATCAGGGCTCCTCAGCTCTCCAGGTTCATATTATCTGTGAACATCGGTCATACATCACATGACCCCGCAGCCCTGTCAAAATATAACCCCTTCAAAACAAATCTCCTCTGAATGACAAAGACAAAACACCATTTACACAATAAAAAGCCCAGCTTAACAAGTCATTTGCGTCCTGACCCACACAAGTGATTCCACAGTTGCTGCTGCTTTTTGCTCCAAAACAAGCCCAGGAAGGGAGAGAGAGCAGCGGGGCGGAGAGTGTTTTCAACCCTGGAAACTACCGAGTGAGGAGGCTTAGCATCTCCACACAAATACACAGACATAGCTTTAGTGATAAATCTGCTGAGCTTCCATTGTGTAGCAGCGACCACCAATGGCCTCTCCTTTTCTCTCTTCCCCTCACGTCATACTGAGTCTTCTTCTTCTCTGCCAGAATAGCCAGAGCCCATTCATATGCCTGGGCGCCCTGACAGTTTTATTTGCCAGGCCATCTTGTTAACACAGTGAATAGCGGGACCGGCCTGTGTTATGCAGATCAGACTGGGTTACCGAGGGGACAGACGTCACCAAGCCATTCAGGGCCGGGTTAAAACTCAACCCCAATCCCTCTTATTCTACTGCAACCATCCTCTTTTCTCCTCCTCTTTTGGCCCCTTACTGCTGCGCTTAGCCAGCTTAAGTTTCAGCTAAGGCCCTGCTGCATACAAGGACGGGCTCTGTCCAGCGGCAGTCAGCTCTGGCAACCTGAACTAAACCCGCTGCTTTAAATGAAGTTTTATTTACGCTGTGCTCTTGGCTAGAGGAAATGAAGGACTAGCAAATGGCAAGATCTCATGGCATAAATCCTCCTTTGTAGTCTGACTCATGTCTGGACTGACCTAAACCTTCCAACAGGTCAAGTGAAGCCTTTTAAGCACGCTTTAGACGCAGCTCTAAAATGTATCGGCACTGTGCAGAAGAGGGTCATGTGATCAGCCCGATCAGGTAGCACATTCACACTCAGGGCACATGTTAATAAACCTGGTAATGAGTCTCATTAGCACAAAGAAAATCAATCAAGCCACAGGCAACAATTAATAATTCAGAAGGAGCATGTTGTGTAAGGAGAATCTACTCCTACTCTGAACCTGCCCAGAGAAGGCCACTCAGTTTACACAGGCACACTGACAAACAAGCAGCCAGGTGACAGAGGCTCCTCTTTCATCTATCCATTTTTTTTACCCACAACAGGGTGAGCAGAGGTGTCTTTTTCCACAGCAACTTCCGCCACCTTATCCCAAGGGATCTCAAGGGATACTGAGAGAACGCTGTCCCAAATCTTCTGCCAGGCCTTTAAACATGCCTCTCTGTGCTAGGTGGACCAAACATTGTTAGCCGATGGGCACCCATCCAGAATTGTGAACCGTGAACTTGCTTCTGGCATTATTAAGATGTAGCAGTTCTGCAGCAAACTTCCGTCACACAGAATGAGACTGCACAGCATGAGAGAATCTTGATTTCAGCCCCTTGTGTCTGCAATCACATTTTTTTAGATCACTGGGAAATGTTTGTTCTTTAAAGTTTGCAGACGTGGGCGATTTGATTTAACCGTCATATTGAGTTTAATAACATCTGCAGCAAATTTTTGAGAGCAATGTTTTGGTAGGCCTGGGTGATTTTAAATGCCCAAAGCTCCTCTCTTGACTCTGAATGGGAAATGCTTCAACACACTCAGTCAACTTACTATAAAGGACCAGGATGAAACACCCCCAGGAGTTTAGCTTAGTGGAAACATTGTATATAGAGGCAGTATGGAAGAGGAGAGGAAGAGGAAGAAGAAAGAAACGGGAGAAAAACAGTGCCTGCACTGTATACGCACCTATGGAATATTTAGAGAACGTATCAATATTTTAATGGATTCTGACACAAACACATGTTAAAGGCGTGGTGAGTGCGTAGCATAGTCTAGCACTATTCACTGTAATTTACAGTATTGTCTAGGAGCTCACTTCTCCTGGTTATGCCTTGACAAACAACACATGAATACGCATGAATTACATGCCAAAGGAAAATTCACAATGGTGCTCTGAAAATAATCCTTTTAGAAATCAAACAATGTCAACGCAAAGCTTGCTTTACAGGAAATCTGGCATGAAAATGCATTGGCGACCCACCAGAACATACTTACAGACTTGATTATGCACATGAACTCCACTCATCAAATTTTAGTGTGGTGCAGGGGTGGATGCTTTACCGCAAAGACTCCCAGCCTCGGGGTCGGGACAGTGCGAGAGATCCAAGATTAATGAAGGGGTCCCATTATTTCTAGGATTTTCGTTCATTTTTGCATTTTTCTCAGTAAATACTTTTATCTCATAAATTCTCTAAAAACCCTTCGAATGAAAAACATCAGTGAGAGAAAAAGTACACTTTGGTCAAGCTGCTAATGGTTCATGCCCACACTGCAGTCCTAACCTGTGAAAAGGTGACAAAACTAAACCGATTTGTTGGGGGTCACACTGGGAACCACTGCTTTACCCTCATGTATGACAGCAGCTGGTGTTCTTTAAATTTACCAGCTGCAACATTTTGCTAGCTGAAAGGTGAATGTGGGTAAATGGTTGTCTAGATTGCTGGAGTTTCAACCCCCAGATGGCAAATGCTACATCATCAAAAAAGAAAAAGCCCTACTCTTCACATTTTTGTCTCATTTGTGTCTCATTAAACCAGTGGTACACACAGTACTGTCCAACTTCTATTCGTGGGCAGGTTGCAGGTTGCAGGTTGCAGGTTTACAATGTTTGGAATCACAAAATACCAATGCGTTGTTATCCTTGTTTTCCTGGAAGCGTTGATCTCAGTTTTCTGACTTGTCTGAGTATAAAGTGCAGCCCAGGCTGATGAGAATTTTATATTTATTTTATAGTTTAGTTGGTAGGCTTTTTGGTCATTAACCAAAGTACTGGACACATTCATCTTTTCTCCTGCTGATGGCACTAGATAAAAAGTTAAGGCATAATCAAGTTTATTACAATTCATCCAGGGGAAATCAGGAACGTCTAAACAAAATTTCATGGCAATCCATCCCAAAGTTATTGAGACATTTCACTCGAAACCACAAATGTAAACCTGTAACTCCAGAGGATCCATTCTCTCTGCACCTCAGATTGAGATGGAGTGACATTGCCATCCCTTGAGCCAAACCACTAACACTGCTAAAAATGCTGCTGTTGATTTGGTGACTGCCAACTTTGAAAGACATCAGATAAATCATGCCTGGTAGAGTACATGTGAGTGTGAGAATACAACAATGCTTAAAAGTAACATTATATTTACATTAGAAAACCAAATCTATTTGAAACTGGGGTTTTGCCTTAGTCAACTTAGCAACAGACAAACAGAATCTGGTATGTAATCAGAGGAAAGAGTATGTGAACACCTGCATCCTCCACCTCTCTATCTCTAACCTCAGGGTCACATAAAGTCCAGCACATTCCAGAACACACTTTTACTACCATACCTTGCTAAATTAGCATGAACACACATTATTTTTACTTGAGGAGAAGACAGGAAATTCTTTGTGAAATTGGCATGTTTTCACCACGGGAACAAAGACTCGTTGGATCTATAAAACAGCCTTTTGCTTCTGTACACAAACTCCAGCTCTTTAAGTCCGTGTCCACTGACAGCGCTTTATTCCAGCTTGTTGGAGGGGAAAAAGTTGACTTTTTATTGTGAGACTGCAAAGACAGGCAATTAAAGGCTGCATTCCTGAGCCCACTGTTGCCCCTGTAATAGTTTACTTTGCAGCAATGCAGGCTGAATGGTGTTTAGGGTTCAGACCCTCCCCTTCTATTGTGGGTTCCCATTAAGAAAGAAAATGCCTGACAAACCCATGGCTGCCATGTCAGCTTCAATAAACTGGCTTCAACCTGGATGACTTTTCTTTTTGCCAGAATACTGTAGTTTCGTGCGATGTATTGTATTCTCTTGTGTGATATATTAAAGCGTGCAGGTGTAATTAAAATTCAAACTGAATTCTTTTTTCTCCACACTGCTCAGTTTTATTGAGCTTATAATTTTGGACTTCTTCTCCCCAAATAATCTTCCAAGTCAAGCAGCTTATTGTGTTGCACGATTACAATGTAGAATCTGTAATCAGTACATAACATGCCTTTGGGCTTTATTGTTTCCAAAAACTGAAACACGAGCAAAACACTAATATAACTCACAACATCCCTATTTAGTCAGCACTGCTAATAAAGCCTCTCTGTTGTGCTACAAGAACCAGCTGACACTGATCAACTAACCATGTTCAGTGTGAACATGCGTGATGCTATTTGTATTACATTCCTAAAAACAGAGTTGCACACATTAGTCACACTCGTCCACACACTAACCCAAACCACCTGCACTTAATAGCCGGATCACTTTTTTTCCACAATATACAGTTTGCTTCACTGCATAAATGCATTTCCCAGTTGTCCCACACTGGTGACAGAGTGACCGTAGAGGCAGCAGGCTTGAATCCTCCCTGCTGCATGAATGGTCTGTCCAGTAAAAACCATTATCTTAGAGCATGCAAGGGCTGAACAATGGTTTCTTCACAGCAGTATGGGTGGCTGATTCTTTACCAGAGACCTGAAATTGTTCCTCCTGAATGCAACCCTACTCGAGGAAGAAAGCCTAGTGTTATTTTTGTGCTATTTATCACAATGAAGAACAGGCTAAATTACTAGTGGGTTAATCACCCGGTCACATGTCACTATCGCAGGGCAGCAAACACTTCATGGCTTAAATGCTCATTGTGTATTAATTCTCTAATGGATGCTTCAGCTGATATCAGACCGCAAGAGTGGTTTGAAGTCAAACATTCCCTGACCTTTGGCACAAATTATCTGCACATCAGAAAGAACACTGACAGTGTGGGCATCAGAGTGACTTTGGTGCATGCAGTGAAGTGATGCTGGTACCTCCATTTGTGCAGGGCAAAGCCAGGACACTGTTCTCCACAGGTGACACAGGGCTGTCCTCTCTGTGGCTCGTCCGCAGGGTTAAGCTTGGGACAAAACAGGAACAGGAGATGATGGGTCACATTTTGCACTACTGTAGTTTTGTCAATTTAAACAGCAATGTCAGAGTGCCATTGTCTAATTGCTGACTTCTTTGAGCTACTTCACCTCCTGTATCCTGGCAACACCTGTGACTCTGTTGTTTTCAGAGCCCCACAACATACTGTGTGGCTCATCATCAGGTAAACAGAACGTGTGCCTCAGAACTCATGTCCTATATTCAACAACAAAAGCCTGAGAAAACACATCTTTGATCATGTTTCATGCTGTGTCGTTAGTGAGACGTGTGCCAGCGTTATGTTAACAGAGCAGATGTAACATGATGCCCGTAGCAACAGGACAGATCACAACCACAAAACAAACTTCACATCAAACAAGAATATATGGCATGCGTATTTTCTAATTAAAGCAAGTGGAGACATGCGCTATATGGAAACCACCAAAGCTCTAACTTTATCTTGCCTACCTACCGATCTGCTGGAATCCCTCCTCTTGTTGCTTCGACTGAACATGACAGGCTGATCCCAGGATAGTAAAGGCACAGTCGTGTAGTACTGAGACAAATGACGCGCAGAGGATCCAAGTGATCAGAGCGTATTTGTTCAAAAATCCCTCACGACTTTTCCAAACGCACCGAGCCCTGGCTGCACTGCTCTCCCACTAACCCCCTCATTAATGAATGGGGCTGCGCCGTTCCGGATGGCAGCTCCTCCCTGTTTGCTCACAGCCAATGTAATACTGGAGAATACTTTTAAAATAAAGGAACAAACTATAATTACACCTCGATAAAAGCTGTGATGCTGCGGAAAATGACAGTGTGGATGAGCTCTGACGTCCAGTCTGACAGCACCTCAAGGCAAATAGCAGAGGCTGTAATCATGGAGGAAATAAATGTTTTGATTGGATTCTCCTTCAAACACATTTTCTTAACACAGCCAGCCTCCTATTGTTCACTTTATGAGTTGCAAGACAATTGATGCCACTACTGAGTCACAATATAACATAATGCAACTTTGACATTTTGATAGCAGAATATTCTTTCCTCCTCACAGTTCAGCATTCATGCCAATATTCTCCTCTCTGTCTGTCTCTGACCATCTACTTATTCACATCTGTTAAGACAAGTTCAATTTCTAACCTCTACTCAACTCTTGTGCCCCATGGAGCATTTTTTCCTTTTCGGTGGCCTGACAGAACTGCCTCTCTCAAGAAAGTGCCTGCTATTTATCATCAGAGAGAAGTCTTTTGAGCCTCAGCAGCAGAGCCTCAGTGTGACTCACTCTGACTCAGGCACTCTTCACTAAGATATGCTTAAACTATGTTATTTCTGGACGCACATTCTGTTCAAGGTTAGACTCTATAGCCATTATGCAGCTCTGTCAGCCTCTCTAAAGTTCAGGTATGCGCAGTGCTGTGGGATGGTTGCCATGCACAGCAGTGGATGGTATCCAGCTACCTGTTTTCTTTTCTTGTTATTTTTAAATGGAGTAGCACTAAGTTCTCACGGATGTTAAAGCTGCCTATAGACAGTTGAGACCTTTGAGACACTCTCCTGCTTTAATGTTGGATTGTGAAGTGAATTGTGTTGGGTGGGTGCAAAGAACAAATGTGGTTCTACAGTACCTTCCACCTATTACACAAGGACATCACAGTCAAGTGTTTTAGTCAATAATCAGGGTCAGTTGGACAGGTGGCAATGCTGAGGTATGTGTGTGAGTGGAATTCATTGCACAATGACTAATTAAATGGCGGTCAAAACAATCTCACCACAAGATCCATTTACTAGCTGCTCCAAAGCTTTCAAATGTATTTTACAATTTCCAAATGTTAAACCTGCATTCACTGATTTTATGGCCACTTGGGGGCAGCAGAACCAAGCTGTATCCTAAACACTGACACATTATCAAGGTACTACAAGTTGGAGAACTTATCAGCAAACAGTTGCCTGTTTACACATCCAACAGACACAGCAACTTTCACATTCAGCATTATAATTTGGAGTAGTGTTTGTGTCCACCTGGCGAATATAAGTCCAATATTCTCTCTCGTTTAGCTCTTGGTTTTGGCTGGCTCCTCAGCTGCTAAATCTTTCACTGTGCTCAGTTTGTCACTGAAAACAGCCTCCTGCTGTGGTCAATAACACTTCTGTGAGAGCAGTGAGAGTGAACCAAAACAGTCAAGTTGCAGGCTGGAGAAGCCCAACATTGAGCTGAGAGATGCTATAATGCTCCACAGAGATGAGGGAAACTACAGGGTCAGATGATAATGATAACGATCACCACCATGAACGACCACTTTCCCATCCATGTAGTCATGTGGTTGATTGTTAACATGAAAACACTGATTACAGCTGCTGTAAAGCCAACATGGACCAGAAGTGCTCAGAAAGAGTGAAATTTTATCATCTGCAGTTATTTAATTCTATTCAGTAGTAACAGTAATTATTAGTACTCATGCGTGTTGAAGCATGATTTTCTTGTTTTAAATTTCTATTGTATACGACAGCAACTAATAATTGTTTTCATTATGGATTGTTTGATTTCTATAAATTCTGAAATTTGTGACAAATGCTGTTACAATGACCCAGAGCCCAAAGTGACACCTCCACAATGCTTGTTTCACCCAACCAAGAGTCCAAACATCACAATTATGTATTTATGAGGGGACGATGAGATGTTTCTGCAGGAAAAATGACTTTAAAAGAAAGGAAAATTAGGAAAGCTACTGTATGCACAACATTTTGCTTTGCTCTTTCATTTTCTTTTACTTTTCTGGAGTGAGATAAACAGAACACGGCAGTGCAGGTGTTACTGCGTAAAAACAAAATGATTCTGCACTGAACTAAACTGAGACAGAGAAACAGTGAGATCTCTTCTGTTTCTCAAGGATAAACCGGTAACCTTGAGACACTTGAGCTGAACCAGTGGATAAAAGGAAAAAAACAAAACAAATATTCTTGTTACACGTCAACAGTCTGGAGTCAAGAGATGGCAGTGAGACAGAGTGAGGAAGAGAGGACAAAAGCACAAATCTACACATACACGTAAAACAGACATATAGTCACACACAAATGCGCCTTTTCCACCCTCAGATAAACAGGCACTGTATCTGTGCATCTACATTATTTGTGTGTGCATGTGGGCCTGAGGCTTACGACCAAGACTCAGTTCAAAGTCATCCTAGATTACCTCAAGGAATGATGATGATAATGATGGTAGGGGGAGCTGACCCTGGGGACTCTGAACTTTGAAACTCCCCTCATTAAGTCTTAAGTTAAGAGTCTAAAAACTGTTGGCAGAATTGAAACCAGCTTGCATGCTATTCCTAGGAGCAACGCAAGAAGAAGTCAAGAAAAGCTCCTTTTTTGGTTTACAGTCAGCGGCCTGCAGTGAACGGCAGCGTAGTGGGCTGAAACTGGGAATTTTTGCTGCTGTCATTGTGGAAGAACACAGTCTTCATAAAAGCTTGATCCAGGATTTGTAATGCCGTGCATTTTACCTCGCATTATCTCAAATTTCTTGCCAGTGAACTTTAGACCTACAGACGTCTGTCAGGGCTGATTTGGCTTCAATGGGCAGTTGCTTGCAAGGTGGTGGACATGACGTTCAGAGGTGCTGGGAATGTCTAGTGCAGGCTGAAGCCTGCGGCTGTTTAGGCCACCAGTCTAATCCTTGTGGGAAGGTCTGTGAGGCTGGCACGGAAAAACTGCATACTGCACTCACCTGACTGTAGATATGGAAGTATAAAGAATAATGAGTATTGGATTTTTGTGTCTGCTTTCAACCACTTGCCCAGTCTGCATGCATGTGCTGATAGCTGCTGTCAAACACGTCCCTGTGAGGTCTTCATGGAGATGGAAATCCTCTACAAACCACACACGTTATACAGATATCAAATAGATGTTAAAGGTGCAAAGGTCCATCTAATGATTTTTAACTTGAAAATCAACCAAAATAAGCAGGTCCTTTACTGCTTGACTGTCACTGATTGTTTAAATCATAGTAGACACAGTGCACCACCTCACCCTCAAAGTCAGCATCAATACCTGCATGATAAATCACATTATTTCCTCACCACTGAGCATGACATACTGTATTATCTCCTGTGATGGGAAACATAAAATTACTGGAATATATCCTTCAAGGTGTGGTTCACCTGAGTTCCTGTGCATAGAGTAAGTATTCATTCATTGGTTCATTCATTCATTTATTCAACCTTTATTAAAATCTCGACAAATCATTGAGGGTATGCCCTCATTTCCAATTTTCTTTCAAGAGTACAGTTTAAAGAGAGTAAATACATGCAATAATGATTAATGAGAAAACAAAATAACACAGAACACAGTTAGAATCAGTTACATTCATCCTTAGAGTAGTTTGTAATCCTGCTTTTAAATTGACCTAAAGGCACAAGTTTGAAAGTGTGTGGAGGACAAAAAGGAAAAGCAGTTTTTCCCCAAATTCAGTGTTTGCACGTGGGACTTTGACGTATGAGTGTCACTGTCTGTTTTGATGAGATAGTTAGGGCTGATATCACAGCTAGAGGACACTCGTCTTTGTAATGTTAAACCAACGTTCAGCAGCTTGGAGGAATTCATCAACTTTCAATAGTGATGCAACTCTTGATGAACAGCGAGGCAGAGCTCTTTGGATTACTTTTTGCCATATCTGCTTAGGAAAGATTTCCCTGTAAGTCTGTCACCTCTTTTTCAGGAAAATCTGATGTAACGCAAACCTGCTGACAAGCTGCAGTCATCTATCCACTCAACAGAGGGGATGTCTCACTGTTTTCATGTGTGAGCAAGAAAGACAAAGGCAAATGCAGAGAGTTTTTCTACAAACTGACCCCTGGGATGTTTGCTAATCTACTTTTGAATCACGTTCTTCAGTTTAGACAAGCTCTCTGGAGCTGTTGAAAGCTCCTACCTCTGCGACCCTCCTTCTCTCTCTTTCCTTTTCACACTTGTGCCCATCCCCCTTGTATTACAGCCGCTCTGAAACAGCAGCGTACTCAAACTGCGGACGTTTGAGGAATCAGTGATGATGCGTAGGCTCCTGTTGCTACGGCTCACCTGAGATTACCAAAACAGCATGAAAAAAGATCATGTAAGCTTGTGGAAATTAGTCAGGACACACAGTACTCATTCTGCCCCTCAGTCAATGTAGCATTGTATTCTGTACTCCACTTGAAATTTGTGCACTCAAGCCAACAACATTGTACAACTAAAGCTACACTTTAAAGTGAACCTAGCGTGTGGTTGTTGAACAGTAGCTGCTGTAGCCCCCTCTGACAATTATGGGATACTGGGAAACAGCATAACATAGTGTATCACTAGTGCAAGTAGAGAAGAATATGACAGTCAGTGAACTGGCTCAGTAGCATCTGCTTATTTGTCATTTATATCCAAATGCTGGCACAACTGGCAATGCGCACGTGCTCACTGTCGCTGGTTGACCTGTAACCAACGTGAAGTAGGAGGCGCACAGTGAGCATACGCTGTGTTTTGGAATCGGTTTAACACTGAAAACTGGGAGGAGGAATTAGCTTTCTTTAAGTTTATGGAGGTATTTGATGACTGGTCATTACAAATATTGAGGAGGGAGTGACCACCCAGTCCCCCACAGTGGTTAAGCACTTCATTTGAATTTCATCATTTCTACATTTGGATGTGAATTTGTCACTAAGTCTCACTTAAAGTTATCCCCTGAGTTTAACACATGCATGTACAAGCAGGATTTTGTGACATCACTAGCTGCCAATCATTGTTATACATGCAACTTAGACTAAAGTGACATGGCCTCCAGTGCATGTCCACTGACTGTGGACTTTTTAGTGAAATAGCAGACATCAGATTTGGATATTCACTGATTTTGGATGTTAAAATGAGGGAGAAAGAAGAGATGCAATTTTGATGTGCTTTAAAGGAAGTAATTTCAGTATTTGGTGAAAAGCTACATCACAGACAATATTATTCAAAGGAGAGTATTATTTAATCTTAAAATATTCTTAAAATTCATCTGGAGGTCAGCTTTAAGTTTGGATCCACCTTCAATAGAGATCACTGACTGTTTGCTTTGTTGTCTGCTGAAATCTGCTCAGCAGTGAATTATATCTATTTAGGATGCTGCTTGAAAGATGGCCTGATAACTCACTATTCACTATGCATACAGAAAGAGACTAGATTAGATCCATAAAACATATCAGTCAGGTCACAGGCCAGATTGTGATGGTCAAAGGTGTGTAATCATAGTGAAGCAGACGCACTATGGAGTGAGAAATTTATGATTCCAACATTGATCTGACTATTCTGTGTGGATTTTTACAGGCAGTGTTGTAGTTGCATGATTATGGAAGCCAATTTCCACCAGCGTGATGAAAAAAAGATCCTGTAAGTCTTTATAATGAGAAACTTTCTCAAAATAATGTCTTAGTCCTTATTTGAGATAGTTTGTCGTTAATGACTTACAGGATTTTTTTTTTTTGTCATCACACTGGCAGAAATGGACTTCCATACATGATACATCAAAACCATCTAGATTAAAAATGATACATTGGTGAGAGAAGCAGACAGGAAAGCGTGGCATGTGTCAGGCTTTTTATTTCCTTCGGATCTCATACATAAATCATGCTTTCACATGGCAGCACCAACACTCTGCTTACACAGGTTATGCAGATATAACATACATATAAATAAATGTATTCACAAAACAGGAAATGTGTTGCCAGACAGTTCATTTTATGGAGATACTGCATGACAATTCATAGTCACTTATGGTCAAAGTCTATGTACATTCACATAAAGAAAAGGTAAAATAAATATTTGCATATAAAATAAAGCATATACGATGACACTTGTTAAACAATACATTTTCAGTCACCTGATAAACATGTGGCAAATGTGTAAAATAAGATAAATACGTTTCAATATCATAAAAATCCCTTCATTTATGACACCTGAGAACTCTACTGACTGATCTAAATTCTGACATTCACAATGAGAAGTGCATTTATCAGTTTGTAAGACACAAAATGTTTACTTCTCCATGTCTTTGCTTGTATAAGGGCAGAGCAAAATGAATTCCCTTTGGCTGAAGTGTGCACATTATCACATAAGGCACTGAAACAGCACCACACACAGAAAGGCTGATAAAAGCAAACATGGCTTATTAATCAGTTGCACACATAGTATGTACCCTCCAAACACACCTCTGGCTTCAAGAATTTAAGTATTTCTTATTTATGTTTTCTTCTTTCTGATTTCTTCCTGTTTCCGCAAAAAAAAAGTCTGCTTAGAAAACTGCAGAAAACTGACTAAAGAGATACAAAAACATACATATACACACAAAAAGTACCCTGATATTGTCACAAAAAACAACGTCGGAATGCTCTAAACGAGAGCATATCAGTTTGGACAGACACTTGAAAACAAAGATGGAGAGAGGAATGTGAGGTACATAAGGCAACGGTTTACAGGCAGCATCTGGACAGAAATCACGCTGCGGGGCCTGTGAGCTCAGCAGCTTGAGAGGTGTCTCCAGGGTCGGACCAGTGCATTATATCCCCGGAGTATCTACTGGAATTTTATTGGCCTGAGGTGAACTCTTTCTTTCAAGTAGCTCCAGATAAGATAACCTGTCTGCTCTGTGAAAGCTAAAGGCTCTCTCTGGTCACTGCACGCTACCTGAGAGATATACAGGAGCACAGAGGAATGTGGTTCTCTCTGGTGTCTGGCAGCATAATCACGACCGTTCTTCTAACCTGCAGCCTTCTCTTTATGATCCAGTAATGTGTTCCAGTGTGTTTGTGTATTCTGCAGTGTGTTCGTGTGTGGGTAAATGTCTCACTTAGGTCTGCCCTGTAAATTCCACCTGCACACCCACCCTTTCTTGACATAACCGCACGTCATTCTTGGAAAACTTCACAAAATACATTTTTATTGTTCTCTTTAAATGCGTCACAGTTATCTGACGTCCTCCTACTGAAAAAAGTTTGCAGTCATGATCTTTTACTTGCAAGCATGAGTGGATCTTCAAAATCTAAACCTATTTAATGCTGACGCTGATGTAGAGATAAGAAAAAAAGGTTTAGTGATGGAAAGAGAGCACAGACTGACAGAAAACTGTTTCTCCTTAGATGCCGTGCGAACTTGAATGAAGGAATTGGTGTTTTTTCAGTGAAACTGCTTCAAATTACAGTATGAGTGTATTTTAGGAATGCAGATGTGGTTGTCATGGCAGCAACACCTGGCTTTTTCCTGCATTGCTCCTGATCCTGATTCTTGCTAGTTGATGCGAATGTACTCAGTTCATGAGCCCAGCTGGACAAAGACTCACAGCTGCAGTTAACAGCTGGAGGGACACAGGTGAGGACGTCTGACCACAGCTTAGAAGTGGAAGGATCTCTGGACATTTGACAGGGACATACATTCACAAACTGAGCACTTTACTAAACCAAGACAGTCTTCTAAAGGAGCCAGTGGCATATAGTATAAAGCAGGACTGTAGCTGTACTGGGCATTTGTGCATTTATACACAAATCTTTCCTGAACTGATAAAGATTTAAAACAGGACAACTCATTGGAGACACCTCACTGCATATGAACAACAGGTCAAACCAGGTCACAGCAATAACATGACTGGAAAGAACACACCTTCCTGAATTGGTCTCAGAATGGCCATAAGACACACAACGTGGACTAATAACAGTGTTATAAAGTCCAAGTAGCAAATATCCAAATTGGAAAGCACATTCTGGCAAAAATCTGGTAAATGGCAACTGTGCGGTGATTGGTATTGACAACAAACTCGATAAATTATATTACAATACAAAAATAAATGGAGAGTACAATAAATAAGACATTTTTATCCTGCTATGTACAGTACTTACAGCAGATTCATTTACACTGTACACACATGGGAGTTAGAGAGGTCACGTGAAGGACGGGTTCGGGCTCTGAGTTGGCTGTAGCACCAAAGAGGAGGGATGTCTTGACCAAAAAAAGGCACTGAGATCACTGGTAATAGATGCTAAAAAAATACAAACAACACATGCAGACAATATTAACAGTCAGTCAGTTATTCATTAAAAACTGCACAGTCATGCAAAGATAGAACAAAGTGAAGCTGTGTATTCAGTCAACAGAAATGCAGATTTGAGTTGTACATTTTTGTACCATGAAATAATGGTGTTTCTGGGAGTTAAATGCCCAAGCAATAATTCAAGTTACAGGCGTATTCACAGACATAAAATATAAGCCTCTTTTATTCCTCCGCTGACAAGCACTACTGGTGTAAACCATCCTTTATGGGCACTGTTCTGCAAGGTACTGAAAATCAATAATAAGTTATCGTTTCTAGTTTGTTCTCTTAAAAGTAACAGAATGATGACATCCCCGACCCAGATTTCTCCCTTCATCCTATCATCCCTCACCCTTATTCCCTTACCCCTTCATCCGTCCACCCCCATCCCTTCAACCCTCACTCGTGATTCTTCCTTCCCTTCATCTGTGTATTCATCCCTTCATCCCCTCATCTCTCATCCCCTCATCCCTTCATTCCTCTAACCTCATCCCTTTATCCAATCATCCCTCTCTCCCTCACCCCTCCATCCCTCCATCCCTTCATCTACTCATCCCTCCTTCCCTAATCCCTCACCCCTTTCCTTCCTTCCTTCCCCTTATCCCTTCATCCCACTTTTCTCCCCCCACATCCCAGATGACCCTCCTCCTTCATCTCTGCTCTCCTCCATCCACAATACACATTAAACCTTTATAAATCTGGATTTTAGCAGCGTGGTCTTTGTTAGTGATTCTAACATTGTACCCATTATCACTGTATTGATAAGTTATTAATACTCCTGACCACTAGAGGGCAGCAACGACTAGTGTCTTACCTGTACACTACACTCGAATTGTCTTGGTTAGATAGTAGATGTACATGTTAACCAAGCTTTCCTACATTAGTTAATAAATGCCCGAACTGTCTTGTGCTACTGTATGGTGGGTGATGGTGGTCATATGTTATTTTGTAACGTTTTGTACACAACACTGTTTATGAGCATTAAATATATAATAAAATATATAATGAAATCCTCGTCAGTTTATAAGTTACAGGAGCTTCAAGTCGTGTGTTTTGGGATTTGGAGAGCCTGAACTCTGGTCTTTATTTAGATTACAGATTTCCTTTTGTAATTGAAACTGAAGCATTGTTGACATATTTAGAAAGCATCCCACACCTGTTCGATAGTATCAGTATTCCACTGTCACAGGCAGACTGGAGCCAGAGGATGGTGTACATTTCCCACAGTAGCCTCCACACATTCCTGACACTCTGCTGCCACCCTGTGGACACAAGATGAATAACAGCAGTTATGTGTGGCTCTGCTGCTGTTGCTTCAGTGATCATGAGATGTAATCAAACAGACGCTGTATAATGAGATTTTGTTAGGATCACATCTTGCTTGAATTCACTCATCCTGCGTTGAGGAAACCTTTTCAGTGAAGCATTTTCCCCTGTCACCTATCTGAACTGTCAGCATGAAACAGATGTTAGTTTGAAGGATCTGTCGAGAAAAAAGCCTTGACAGTGAAGGAATGGCTTGTGCTACTTCCAAGAAGTTTGAGACTTTCATCATTTTGAAGGGCATATGTGACAGGTTTGTTTTGGTGGCTCTGAAATGAGCTTAGTCTTTTCAAAAGCGCACAAAGACTGAGGCCCACCAGGCAGGTTGTCATCAGGTATGAACTGGGTACTCACTCTAAGCAACAAGCGGAAAGTACGAGGTAATTAATCACCAGCACTTCACCAACATCATTTACATGCAGCATAACGGTATAACATCGAGGAACAAAAACGGAAATTGCAGCAGACAAGTACACCGAAAGCTCTATCCCACGACATGAAAGCCGCAGCGTGAGGTGAGTGGTTTGTCTGATCTCCTCTGGAGCGCTCTCTTCATCCCACTGTCACAACCTGGCTTTATTTAAGCTGCTTGGAGTACCCAGAGTGGGCCGGCTGGCTATGGATTTCAGACTGTGTACACTTTTTGGCATCACAACTGCGTCCTGTTTTCGCCTTGCCAAAAAGCACTCTCCAGCTTGATCTCCATTTCAAAAGCAGAGGGGGGCGGGGGTGGGGGGTGCACTTGAGAGAGCAGCTGCCCAATAAGGATCCTTTCTAAGTGAGTTTATGTGGAGATGCGGAGCTGGGAATACAGAACCCACTTGGGACAATGCCCACTTCAGAGCTCTGAAGCCAAGAGGACATGTGGAGAGGAGAAATAGTGGAGGGAGGAATGGAGGGAGGGAGCATAAGAGGTAACAGAACAGAACAGAAAAGATGAGGGAATCAAATAAAGAGACTACAGATAAAGCTCAGACAGGGTTCAGACCTATTTTACTGTCACCTTTTAAATGGTGTACTCAAAATCTTTAAGACTATTCTGTTAAAATTTGCTGTAATCTGGGGAGTTTTCCCAGGTTATAGAGGCGGACATGTGAACCATACCTGTGACTTTTGTATATCAGCCACTGCATAGTTGCCCTGGGAGATCCATGAGGTGTCCTCAACCACTTTAAAACCTGTTCCTGAGAGGTTGATCCTGAACCGCCCCTGAAAGAAGACACAGACGGACAAAGGGATAAAAATGTTTTCAAAGAATCCTCTCCTTGTGCTCTGATAAAGACACTTTTAAGTGTGTGATTCACAACAAGCAGAAGAAAGAAGCGGAAGGTGAGAGGCTCAACTCAAATATTTCCTTCAGAGGGTTTCAAAGAGGACTAAGTGCAAATTGAAATTGAATCACAGGCAACAACAGATTTACACAAAATGACTAATCATAACTAATGCTAACTAATAAAAACACAATAAAGACTAAAAGGCTTAACCAACCAACACACACACACACACACACACACACACACACACACACACACACACACACACACACACACACACACACACAGATTCCAGTCTAAAAGAATCAGTACTAATAAAGCTTTTTAATGGCAGACATTTGTACATGTCATAGGGCAGCAGTATGAGCACAGGTGTAATTAATAACACCAATAACAAGTGGATATTTCTGTATGTCTTAATGCATGGATTACTAGGACATTTAAAGTGAACATTAATGTTATTAGCTACACTTGTGCTTTTCCTGCTCTGATTGTTCAACAGTCTACTGTGAAAAAGGTCGTTTCCCCTCCTGTGATAACATGAACAGCTGTCTCACCTGTGGACATTGTGCGGCGCTGTAGCAGTCTCCAGCTGTAGCAAATGGGACATTCTTGCCTTCACGGGTGAAAGCAAACTGCCAATCTGTAGCTGAGGAACAAGATAAAACAACAAGCTCTACATACTGTATATGTAAATGTGTATCCTGAAATCTGTTGCTACAGGACCTCAGATGAACCTTTACAATGATAGCTTACATCTGGATAGCCTACATCTGCCATAATGAGCGAGACTTGTGCTATTTAACTGCTCTAAATCTTGCCTATGTTTTAGGGTCAGCCTAATATCAGTATAATTTCATCTCGTTAGAGCAGTTTCATTTAATCCCCTTCAGCTTGTAATTGTGTGTTGCTCAAAAGAACCTTGAAGACATCTTGAGCCCATTAACCCTCGTGAACATGGACATAATTAAATGGCAAAGGAAGTTCTTATTTGAGAGTAATGTAGAGTTTACACTGGAACAGGATGCTGTGTGTGTGTGTGTGTGTGTGTGTGTGTGTGTGTGTGTGTGTGTGTGTGTGTGTGTGCGTGTGTGTGTGTGTGTGTGTGCGTGCATGCTATCTGATTTCTGCATGTGTGCGAGCCACTCACTGATGATGCTCATTTTGCTGACGTCCAGGCGGACTTTGGAGAAGGTGGTGATGCCGGCGGCGGTGTAGTCTCTCCGGCAGTCACAATCCTCTCTTCTGGAGCCATTGGCTGGACACTGTGTGGGGTCATTGAGCCTGGTAAACAGACACACACACACACACACACACACACACACACACACACACACACACANTGAGCCTGGTACACACACACACACACACACACACACACACACACACACACACACACAGAAGAGATCTGAGCTCAACTTTACACTTCCATGGAACTTCTTCATTTACAGAGAAATAACAGCCACGAGTCAGCTGGATTTTGGAAAGAAACGGGATGTTCTCATTGTTATCCTGTTAGCTGTTTACCTGAAGCCAAAGATCTCTGAAAAATTCTCCCCTTCTCCCGTCGTCAAGGTGATGTACTCCTGTGGAGTCTCTGTCTGCATTCCTGCACAGTAGACCTGAGGAGAAAAAGGTGGAGGAGGAGGAAAAGGGAGGAGGTAACAGGAGGGAGGACGAGTAGGGAACCGAGGGTTAAGGAAAGGGAAGGAGGTGATAGGACGGTCGAGGAAAAACAGGAAGAAGGAGAAATAGTGCAGAATAGGAAAGGAAGGACAGACACAGAAGCTAGTGTCATTTTGAAGGCAGTCAAAAAGAAGTTCCTCCTCTTTTGGTCATGATATGTGCTGTTCAGGGCCAAAGGTAGGCCTGAACACGAGCTAGCAGAGATGAACTGTGAGCACTTTTACAGTAAAGCAGGCGCACACACACAGTCACACAAACACTGCCGCGAAATGTTCTGTCAGTGAAGAGTCAGGACAGATATGAGAGAGAGACCTTTTCAGCTGTCCCTCTCCCCTCATAAATAAAACCTGTTATGGTTTCATAAACTGTGCTTTGTGTGTTTGTAAGGTAACAATCTTACCTTCAGCGCTTTTCCCTGAATATTGAGATAGTGTTCGCTGTCTGGGAGGCGGCCGTTAATGCTCTGGACGTCTTGACAGCTAGAGGGCAGATGGCCTTGGAGACGAAAAAGAAGCAGAAATAAGTAGATATACTGTATTGTGTAAAGATTTAACACAGGGCAGACACTTAGGCTGTAAACACACACGCACACACAAAAACTTTGGGAGTTAAGTCGAATGTGGCAAACTGCTGCATCGAATGAAAGAAAACGAGAAGCCACTCGCTCTTTGAAGTCCCATCCTACTGCGGGGAAGTAAATAGACTGGACAGTCAATCTTTGATGTTTGCCTCGGATCATAAATATTTCACTAGAGGCCAAACCTCTGAGATGACCGGATCAAGTCAAGCCATACCTAATGTTGGCATTCAGTTGGCCTGCATTTAACCCTGCTAGCCTTGACCTTTGTTGAAAGAACAGCAGTTTTGTCGCAGTACTCACAGCTTGGATTCCTGCACACTTTTCTAGCCTCTGGCATGGTGTCTCGAGAACACCTGTTGCTTTCCTGACCATCTGCTGCCACACACTGCACCGTCCTCTCCATCACTCCATCGCCACAGCTCACTGAACACTGCAGGGGGGGAAGAGAACCATGACAGTGTGAAAAATAAAAGTTGTGGATGACAGTCTGTCAGCAGTAAAGTGGATCCTTCAAAAAATGTGTGTGTGAACATTTCTATCGTGACACAGCTTGAAGTCAAAGGTACAATGTTCTTACTGTGAAGAAGTGGCAAAAGTGGCCTTGTATGTAAAAGAAAACCTTGAAACTTCATGAACAAAATAATAATAATAATAATAATAATAATAATAAAAGAAATAATGAAGTGTGTTTCCATCCACTACTGCCATGTTAATATTAGAAGTTGACGGCATTGTGATAAACAACTGGTGGTGCCAATTCTCCATTCAGGTGCAATAACAAATGCAGAGGAAGAGGAACAAGATGACTTAATAAAAAGAGCTCCAGTCAAACCTCAAATGAACACAAATAATAAGGAAAACATTATGTAGTAAAACATCAGAGTGATGAGGAGGCTGTAACCCTCCTCATCACTCTGATGTTTTTTGTTTTTGTGTCAGATTTCTGCTCTGGTTTTTTATGCGTAAATCTAAAATGTACATATAACAAGTGGATGGAAACACACTGATATGAAGTTCAGCAACAACTGTTTTTACGAATTTACCGCATTGAAAAATAGTTTGTGTCTTTCATATATCATCACTTTTTTTGTCACAGGGTCTCAAAACATGCCTGCTCCATCTTGACAAAATACTGATAAATGACTGGTCAAAGTTTAGAACCACAGACTCGCTCACCAGTCCCCAGATTCCAGCCCTCCACTCCTGTGGAGGTGGGCACGGGTCCAAATTACAAGGCATGTAGCTCTCGGGGGGCGTCCCGGGGCAGTTGGACAAAGACTGATGGCCATACTCATAGTTGTCATTCTCCACATGCACCTCACTGCAGGAGATCAGACGCTGGCGGTAGCCCTGGCCACAGCTGGCTGAACACTGGAGGACAGTACAGTATTTCACACAGGAAACATGGGTGATTTCTGTCGTTTCCGCACCACTGGATTTGAAGATGGTGATTCACATGAATGGTCTTTTTGAAGAGTAAAGTATTGTCTGTTCAGAGCAGACCGACTTTTTCTATTCACATCTGAAAGCTTTTGGAGGGACAGTGCCCTTTGAATGTCACACGACTTCTTTGGCTCTCACCTCAGTCCATTCCCCTGTGATCCAGATTAACTCACAGGCGTGGGTGTTACAGCTCTCTATGTCTGGTGGTCTGATCTGGTTCACACAGTACATCTCATGGACCTCCTGCTGGTTGTGGTCCACACACTGCAAGGCTCGTCGTCGGTGGCCCGCTCCACATGACTCACTGCACTGTGGTGGAGACAAGACAGAGGCCTTTTAGAAAGATGGCAAATCACGTCTCAGTGGACAAACATACAACATTCCAATACTTGAATGAGGATGAAGAGCGTTATCAGTCTGAGAGCAGCACCACGTGGGACTGCAGCGTAAAGATGTCAAAACAGAAGATAAGAGCACTTTGCTGTTGAGCAGAGGAACCTGAGCTGGGGACATGGCCAAGACGTGAGACAAGATCACACAACTTCTACCTCCTGAGAGTGTTTACAGTCCATGCCAACAATGTGCCTGATTAATGATCAGAACCGAAATTCACTGGCAGTGATCGACTGCCTTCAAGCTTAAGTCTTCATCTTAGAACAGTCCCCCAAGACACAAGAATATCACAGCACAGTTAATGATGTTAACAAATGAACTGTTCTCTTAGTGGCAGACACCCATAATATTTATACATACAACCTGTGCACTTTACCTGTGTTTGACTCATTTACACCAGTCTCCCACATCACAGCTAAGCAAATTAGACCTGGTCCAATAGAAATGCTGCATCTCTTCTGAACAGAGCTACTTGTCTGCGGATTCAACAAACAACTTTTTAAAAAAAAAACTATGGACAGGCAAAGCTAGCTGTTTGCCCCTTCATACGTTGTTTATGCTAAGCTAAGATAACCATATATATCTAACATACAGACGTAAGATGTTCCCATCCAAATCTCATAAAGAAATCTAGTACGCGTACTTCCCTCGACTTTTCCTTTAAAATAGTTTGATTAAAGATTCAGGGTGGCCCTATACTTTTCTAAGCCTGTAAATAATTTCTAAGTGTGTTGCAATGAAAGTGGTGTCCTTCGATGAAGTGTTTACCTGAACTTAGTTCAAGACCACCTGGACCCGGGTGTCTTACTACATCCAGGTCCACGTAGTAACTTAAGCATTATGACATTCAAGCTCGTGAGAGTCGAAGTTTAAACACTAAACATTTTCACAAGAGCTCAGAGAAGCTTCCACTTACGTCAGAAACACTGTAGTGTTACGAAAGCAGCCGACTCCAGCTGGTCTTCATCACTCTTAATACGTCAGACAATGTCAAACAACTGAAATACTTGGACGTGCTATTGAGAGCTGTGCTGCTGTACTGTGCAGGAGTGAAACCAACCCCTGCCTGAGTTTCACTCAGCAACACTGACGGACAGAAAATACACGTACATTAGGCCCACAGACACAAAAAAGTAAAATGTTAGTGTAAGACATCATCTCTGATGTGTGGGGTCAATGTCAGAGTAGAAAACACGCAGATGAGTCAACGCCTGCCAGCTGAACTGATGTAACTACCTCCAGCTGCTAATTGGGGCACTCAGCTCCAAACACTTCTCCAGACTGATTAAACTCTCCTGTCTGACAAGACATGAGGTGCGGAGGATATATTCAGATGCTTTACTTCAGTAAAAGTACAAACACCTCACTGTAATCAGGAAGATGTACTTCATAAAGTACTTGTTGCAGAATTATAAACAAAAAATTTATAGTATTATTCAAAATAAATTAAGATTGTTCAAAGGAAAAGCAGCAAATCCTCACATTTGTGAAGCTGGAACCATTAAATGGTAAATAATTTAAACAATTATCAGTATAGTTGACAAGTTATTTTTCTTTCAATCTACTGATTAATTAATCAACAAATCATTTTAGCTGAATTTGTATAAACTGATCGGTAGCTTAATTTAGAATGTAACATCATATTTTAGAAAATCTTGTGCATTTTGTGCAAAAAAGTATAAAGTAACAATTAACTGAAGAAGAAGTAGAAAAAAATACTCAAGTAAAGTACAAGTACCTCAAATTTGTACTTAAGCACAGTATTTGAGTAAATGTACTGAGTTACATTCCACCACTGGAAGACATTTCATGCTGCTCAGTGACCCAGATTCAGCATCACTTGAACACAGTGAAGAAGGGTGCAGCTGTCTGATCTAATAAGCTCAACAAGGATCTGTAGCCTCTGGCCTATGGAAGACTCACCAGGGAGGCACCCATTAAACGTAGCCTCTGATGACTGCAGTCTTATATTAAACAACAGCTCTCTTTCCCAGAGGAGATCATAGATAGATTACAGCATTCAGACCATGTTTTACTATTTAGCTTTTTTTCTTACCAAATATTCAATTGCTATTTAAAAAAAAAAAAAATCTCAATAACATGAATTATTATTGACAAAATGAGCTAACAATCAAAAGTTGGTCGAGAAACATCCCCAAGGTGTTACAAGCAGACAAACTACCCAATAACTGCCTTCACATTTTGACTCAAATGTTGCTAAATCCTGATTGGTGCACAGCTATATGTGACACAATGTCTCTTCATAAGAGACCCACCCTCCTCAGATCAGTGAGAAGAGCAGAAAAAAAGAAAAAAATGTCTCATAAAATCCCAAACTGTCCTAACTATAGCAGAAGGTGATGTGTGTCCATGCAGGAGGTCGTCACTCATATGAAGGTGAGTGAGAAAACAGGGCCTGTCATTAGCTCTGTGTATGACATGTGCTATACAGGTAAACCTGCAGCAGGCTCATTCATGCTTCAGCACTGATGTCACACAGGTGTGCCTTTACTTTTCTTACATTTACTTTCCAGCTGCCTCTAAAAACTCATTCTGCATTAAGACTGGAGTTATCCATTTTACAATGAAGCTTCGGCCTGCAGGGAAGGGGGGAAAAAAACGAAAAAAAAAAAAAAAAAAACCCAGGCTGATCATCTGACTCTGATCAGGGCCACGCAGCAGCTCCTCTCCTCCCCTCTGGCCTCCGCCTGCTGCAGTGGCTCATACTTCAGATATGACAAAGCAAATTCATCCTCGCCCTGAGCGCACACAGAGCGCTAAAGCTTCCACTTTCGCTGCACAGCGCTTTTCTGCACACATTCAGGTCTTCCTCGGCTTACCGCCTGCCATTCTCCTTCCCTCCATCGGTACCGGGAGGGGCAGTCGGCGACCCGGCAGCTCTGGCTGGACGCCGGTCTGGAGCGCTGGGAGCAGCCGCTCTCCTGCGGGCTCCGTCGGTCTCCCAGCTGGCAGAACACCTCTCGCCGCTGGACGCCGTCTCCACAGGATGCTGAGCACTGCCAAACAGGACAGGTAGGAGCTTTGAAAATCAGCATTTACTATTCTGTTTAAGTTTAAGGTGTTACTTATAATATTGTGCCCGTGCGCATTAAGTTATGTAGTGTGAAGAATGACAGTATTTATTTAAGGGAATATTCTTTAACACCAATATTTGATACGTACATACATTATATTCATTTATAATTCTATCATTTTATGTTGGGTTTTATTTTATTGTTAATATTCATTTCTAGATATCACTTGGTGTCCCCTCAGCTGTGATTTTCTTGACTACTTCTGTAATCAAGTTCTTATTTGTCTAAATGTGGTCAACATTGAATTCGACGTTTCAGATGTAAATTCTTTCATTTGATTTTCTTTACTAACTTTACTAAGCATAATATTGAGCACAGTTAAGGAAATATCTATAATATCTGCCTCCATGTTGGTATTTAAGTTGTATGGTTTGTAATAACACTGATTGAAACTGATGTTTTTGACAAGAATATGAAGAAATTCAAGTTGCAGTCTGGAAAGTGGATTATTTTTGTGAAACTGTGTCAAACAGCAACTATGAAAGCGCGTCTTTTCGGCTGTGATACAGCACATATTTCTAAGAGACCGCTTCGTTTCCTGTGAATGACTGTATGTTCAGAGGCTAGATGGCATGACATAAGAAATACATTAACTTAATTAAATCGTTTACATTTTTTAGGTAAAAATGTTGCATTCATGCTTTTGGAGATGATATTTAAAATGCATCTTGTCTCTTTTTCCCTTTCAGACAGATGATCCTGAACAACCTGCACTGCACTGATGTTAATGTAATGCTAATGAACTGCATGATACATTCCTTATAATAGATCATTTATGCAGTTTTAAAGTTTTGGGCAGCATGTTATGACAAAGAGTATGACTGATGCATTTGTCTACTTGTGTTTGTGTGTATGAGAGAAGCAGAGACCACCATCATAACTGCTCATATGTTTGCAGGTTAAGGAGACAGGAAGTGCAAAACATCTCCAGTTGATCAAACCGAAGTGACATCAGATAACTGGATGGGTTCCAGAGGTTCAGCAGCTTAAGACTGAGTCTGTTACAGACGTATTTACGTGTCCATTCATATGTGGCACAATGTTCCATGTTTCACTGTGTATTATCTGCCATGTCGGTTCAGACTGCTTCACCATGTGCAACCATGCTGTACTTGACTAAGAGCCTCGTGTGGAGTATGATTGTCTCCTGGCATGTGTCCTGCTCCACAGCTGTTTAGAGCAGGCAGACGCACATCCTCTGTGACGTATGGAGCACAGATGTGGCTGTGCTTGGACTCCTGGCCGGTGAAGTGAATTCACAGAAAGAAGACACGAGAAAAAAGAGAGGGAGCAAAAGAGAGAAAGGCAGAGGGTAAAGGGGCTCTCCAGCAGCCCAGGTGCACGCTGAGAGTGTGTCTGACGTGATGATGTTAGTGGACAGCCTTTTGTGGGACATTCAAAGAGAGGACTAACATGTGGATCCCATTGGGGAGGCAGAGAGGAAAGAAGCAAAAAAAGAAGTGATCAGTGGAGGAAAGAGCACCAGAGAGAAGGAGGATAAAAGGGACAGAGAGGAGAGAGAAGTGAGGGCCAGAGGAAGAGAAAATGTAGAGATGAGAGGCGTAGAGTTACACTGGCTGGACTTAACATCAGTTAAGCTCAGATCAAAGAGAGAGGGTGCACATCCCTTCTGTGGTCGCAGCCCCTGCAGACACCACCTGAAAACCCCTGTTAGCAGCCGCCCCAGGCCTGTCCAAGCAAACCACCATGTGATGTGTAAACGCAGCCTGCTTTAGTTAGTGGCCTGGCATGGTGCATAAATACGGTCAGGTTTAGCTACAGATGTTTTCACACATATGCACATACTTTCAGGCAAGCTGGGAAGCATTAACGTGAGAAGAGGGAAAAAACATGTCTGGCAGCGTGAGAACAAGAGAAGAGGAGTGTTTTATAGCAGGGTCAGAGAGTCCTACCTCTCCCCAGTTGCCAGTCTTCCACTTGGGGCATCGTCCCCCTCGGCAGCGCCTCTGCTTGCTGGGTTTGGGGGACAGAGACTGACAGTTTTCCTCCGGGACGGGACGGCCAGACCCAGTCACGCAGCTCACCTTACGGGACTTGACTCCTCTTCCACAGGCAGCAGAGCACTGCAAGATAACAAAGGAAAGGAGGTGAATTGAAATCAAAAGGTATGTTTTGTGTTAAAACTGTATGCACTCAAAAGAAGTGAAACTCAGATGAAGGGATTCTTCGGGGAGTGCACATATTCTGATGAATGTCAGGCTTAATTGAATCTGCGTGATATAGATGAACAAACATTTATTCAACAGGTCAACGTTCATTTTGTGGATGTTTTTTGACTAAAAAAAAAGAAAAAAAGTGATGTGAGACAGTTCCACGTGGGCAGCTTGTCCAATGGCAAAGCATGCCCGATCAACCCGGCAGCAGTTTGTTTCACCTCCGGGTTCACCGAGTTACTGGCAGTCTAACTCGGTGTGACAGGCAGGCAGGCAGACACACACACACAAACACACACACACACACACACACACACAGAGGAGGGAGTGGAGAGGGGCTGGACCGTGCTCGGATAATCAAAGGGGGCGTTGCATGTGAGGATGGATGGGAAGCGACAGGCTCGGAGTTGAACGAGTACGCGGCCCAGCGTGTGCTGCTGTCCTGACCAGCAAGGGACTGTACTAGACAGGAACATGCCATGACCTCTCACCTCATTCAGAGGGGAGGAAGGGTAGGAGGGCTCATGAAAGGAGGGGCTAATAAAATGCTTATTCTCTTTTTTAAATCCACTCAACACTCACATCCCACTTTGACCTGCAGTGCACTAGATTTACTGGAATTAGTAATTTATTCATCAGCAACAACAGAAAAATGATGATTTTTTGTCTTGTGCCAAGAAATAAAGAAAATGAGTCATATTAACATTGTGTGATTCTTGTGCAGATATTGTAATTGCATATTAATATAAATGACACTTTGTTGTAGCTTAAAGGAGAAGACTGACCGCTGACTAACAACAGAGATTGTATTTTAAATGTTATTGTTTGACATGAACACAATATATGGTAACACATTTGTTTTAGATGCACTGTGGAGAGTGACTGGGGAAACTGAGCTTTCCAGTAAAGGTTCAGATCCTGAAAACATAGCATCCACAGTCCTTCAGTCTTCCAGACTGCTCTGTTCAATCATTCCACAAAAGTTTTAAGTACTTTTTTACAAGGGCTGTCCTGCTGTTGCGCTGTGCTGAAATGCCCTCAGAATGCCTTGAGAACCGGTGCAAATTGGGTCACATTAAAACACCATGTGTTTTATCAGTACATGCACCCCCACATGCAGGGTTCATTAACTTTGCCCACAAGTTCTGAGGGATTCTGTAATTATCCAGAGCTGTTCACCAATACAAACATCACAGCTCATACAAACTTGAACCCAACGTTTTCTACTTTGTCAGATAATAAATACACTATATAAACAAGTTCATTTGCATCAGTTTTATTTGCAGGAGGAGGTTGTCTAATAATCACGCAGTTGGTAGTTCCATGGTCAAGACACTGGACAAAGCTACGCCCGATGGGCAGGCCAGCACCTTGCATGGCAGCTCTGTGTGTGTGTGTGGGTGAGAGGCAAACTGTAATCCATTAAGGTAGAGCGGACCTATAGAGAGAGCAGTCTAGTTACTGTAATGCTGCACGGAATTCAAACAACGACCAGTCTGATCAGTTTGAACTGACTTCTAAGCGCAGTTCAAATGGTGATTACAGTAAGCACAGCACTGGTCAACACTATGTGAAATCAACCCCCCCTCCCAATACACCACTTTTCAGTCAGCAGCGCTTTTGGGAATTCCATTCAACTCAGTGTCGCCCTCCCACCCCCCGGGATCACGGCGATTTTCCAGAAGTCTGTCTGTGCTGATGGGATGAACCGGGAAGGGGCCCCTCCCCAGATCAAACGTAACCCTTGACCCACCAACACACCACTGCATTGTGTTGCTGTCGGCCCCCCTCATTCGAGTCACTGTCACTGGCCCCCACATTGGTACACTGTCATCAACCCGCATTAGACCAGAGAAGAGGGGCCTGACAGAAAGGGGCAAAGGGCGCTGGCAACTTTATAGCCAAACACGCGTCACCAGGCGCTCCAGAGAAAGCCGGGCAGGCATTAAGAGTGAATGAACACAGTAAATGGAGTGGGAGGTATACTGAGGCATTGTCACACCGGACAAAGATTTACCTTGACGGAAAGAGCTTTGAACTCCTGACGCAGACAGTAAAAGCATGGTCACTCAAAGAGGTCAGCAGAGGCCCTGACCACATAAAATAACAAGGATATTGCTCAGTGATTTGTGCCTTTTCATTCAGGAAAAACAGCCTGTTGAATAGGCTGGCAGGGGGGACTGCTTTATAAGCTATTTGTCAGGCCCCTCTTTTTCAAACTTTTAGCCTGAGTCAAAGTTGAAACACCAAATAAGATTGGACACTTCCTTATCCACAAACACTGCAATTACCATAAGGCTGGAGTTGGTAATCTTGAGTGAAACCTTTTAATATAGGACCACAATGTTGCAAGCAGCCAGGCTACTGGCGTAGTGAATGTTGTTAGAGGCTGGTACTCAGTTATCTTTGATCCTCACGTTTTTGGACAACCAGTCCATATAAGCTGCTGGCAAGCTGTAAGCAGTTGTTTCTTCCCCCTTTCTCTTAGTTTGCAGTGACCTTGGCCTTCTCACTGCATGTGACAAAAATACTGGTAGCTTTAGATTACTGCCCGTAATGTTCAGCCTAACTCTTCTGAACAAATTTCAGTGTCATTTTTTGTACATTGTACAAATACAGTACGTACCAATACACACATGTAAATACAGTACAAGTGAACAGGATGTAACGTGAAGGGAGTAGCAATCCAGAAACTTGCATCCACCATCAACGTGAGTGGCAGCTAGATTCTCTTCAAATTCCCAGATTGTTACATACTAATTCCCAAACTTCACTTGTTGTTCCATTGCACATACATGTATGTCAGTACATACCACACTGGTTAGTACAAAACACGGCACTGTGCCTTTGGAAGAATTACTCTGTACGTTGTGGGCCGTAATCTGAAGCATTACCAGAACGTTTGGTTTAATAAGAATGAAAAAAGCCTTTGATAGTACCTCTACTTCACTTTAATCGTAACCTTTTCTGGAAATGAACAGAAATCCAACAAATCCATAAAAAATTAAATATTGACATAACATTATAATGAAGTAACAATAAATACAAGTAATTACATAAATGTACAGAAATCTTGAAACACAGACTACAGAATACTGCCATTTGTGAATAAGAGACATCCAATATACTTATTTCAAGAGCCTGTTGATGTGGTGTTTGAACTGTACTGCGTTTTGAACCAAGAGGTTGCCCACAAAGAGTCAAACTGCTACGACTGAAAAATGAAGCTAAACAGGACTAAGAGTTGATACGCTGTGTTAATACCATGTTCTACTTTCACTGATTCAACCTCTACTTGATTTTTAGGCTGCCTTACAATTTCACATGTGGGACTCATTGCAAGCGATAGTTCTCATTAGTAAATGATGTGTGGTAAAAAATGTACTCACTGCTGTGTTAACAGGCCCTTAAAATAAGGTGTGATGTCAATACAGACATTTATGACCAGGAGGAGTCAACTGGGTGGGCTGCAGGCAAAAGTTGCCCCTAACCACAGATTCTGGATCAGTTTTCACTGTCCACAGCAGGATGGTAAGCATTACAAGGTGGGAGATGACACACACCCTGGATCTGTGTTTAGGGCCATCAACTGCAATGGGTAGCCTCAACAACTCATGCTTAATCTTAGCCAGCCAAAACCCCTCCAGTGCAAGGGAGAGAAAGATACGGCAGGGGGGCAATCAAAACAGAGACTGAGGTAGACACATTAGGTTGGCTCAGAGTAAGAGCTCTGGATACAAAACACTATTAACTTCCCCTGTGGTCACAGGAATCACGTGGTCAAAGTACGACATTTTAACAGCCCATTCTCTTAAAGGTCGAGCAAGTTGTTTGATGTACATTCGAAGAAAATGCAACATAATTTCATCAAATCTGTGATACACTTTGCATTTAGCTGATCAATCCACTGACTGCTCATGGAAAGAAATAAAAAGTACAGAAAAAGTAGCACCAAAAAGCAACGTGCCACAATACACACCTAACCGACCAAAATATGATGGTTCGTTTTTTATATCTATCTTATATCTCCCTTGTTTGGCCAAAGCACCACTGTAGCGTAGGTTATCATAGTTAAATGGCTAGTTGAGTTGTGTTTTGTTCCAAGTGAGGTATTGTTGAGCATAGCATATTTAGCAACTCCAAGTACTTACTGTACAAAGAAAACATTAACTAACACAATATAAATACACTCATATCAAAGCACCTTTAGAGCAGAGAGATTTAAACCTATTGTTTTGGCCACACTAAGGAAATCTGGGTCAAAACCCTCTGCCAAACTGGAATACAATGGCTATTAGTTCTAATTACCACAAACTCGGTGAGACACTTTATTTTACAGCGTGAGTACAGCTGCTGTTTGCTGGTGTTTACTACTGATACTGGACGTTTCAGGAACTTTTGAGTCTACATATTCATGCTTCAGCGTCAATGTCATTTTTGGGGCAACACCACCGTTGGTTTCATAGCAGAGGGTAAATACATAAACTGTAAAATAAAGTGTCTAAAAAGATTAGTAACTTTTCTAAAAAAACACATGTGCCTTAAGACAAATTGAATTCTTGATACAATAGCCATTTCATAGATGTATATAGTACAAAGATGTATATATAATACACAGCCCTATATAAGTTGGTGCTTTTAATGTTCACAAGAGAACATCAACTACATTGTGTAGCACCACATATTTGGAGATTATGGGCCATTCTTTGGATAATAAAGAACAAGGCATCGTACTGTATATTCCTGATATACAAAAACATTCATCAGTATTTGCATATGAACAACGATTGGCTAAATGTGCGAATACAAAGAGCTAAGACACAAAATAAATCACTTTTTAAAGTTAATGCTATATACAAAAGATAAAAAGGAAAAAATATCTTAATAAATTATCTTTAAAAACAATATTTTACAAAACTAACTTTGATTGTGATACAAAGTGATCCTGAATTTTTCAAATGCTAGTACAAGGCTCAACAACAGTTTTATGGTAACTAGGACTGACAAAAAATGTTCTTATGGTCACAGCTGTCACTGAAGTATTTTGTGATGTTGTACTTGTTTTTGGCATTATTGCAAGTGAGCGTATCTCTGCCATTTAAGTGCAACAGAAATTAACTTTCCGAATGTCTTGAGGAAACGCTGACCAATCGCAGGCACCAGAGAGGGAGCAGGAAGTGGAGGAGGTTAAGAGTAAAAGAAGTGAAGCGGGAGTGTAATGTCTCCAGTGCAAAAGCACCACAGTCATCCTGTCCCTTTAAGACTGTTTGTGAAAGAGTGAGACAACAGGTATTTGAAAAAAATGTGAGGTTAAAAAACAAACAGAGTATTTTTTTATGAGCGTACCGAGCTCCATGGGTCTGTGCTCCAGTGGGGGCTAGATGGGCACGGCTGAGTATTGCACTGCTCACGATCTGGTGGCTTGTCATGGATCTCGCAGCTCAGATCATTGAAACGCTCGCCGTTTGGACGCTGACACACCACCAACCTCGTCTTTATCCCGCCTCCACATGGCTTGGTGCACTGAAGAGAGCAGGAGGAGAGGTTGTGTTGTACAGATGGGTTCGGGGAAAGGTTTTTGAGTGTGAAGCGAAATGCCTTTTTTTTTTTTTCAGGAAAATAGATCCATCTTGTGTGAAGACTTCACTGATATCGAATGCATTATCAAACCTCTACAAGTAATTATTTAAACACATGTGAGCATCTCAGAGATTAGTTTTCTCTCCAATCAGACCAGTATCTGTCAGCTGTAATACAAGGAAAACAGCAATGAAGTGGTGTCTGTCTTACCTCTCCCCAGTTGCCATAGATCCACTGTGGACATGGCCCTGACTCACAGGATCGTTGCTCACTGGGCCGGCTGCGATCCTCACAGCTGTTGGCAGGGTACCCGTTCTCATCCTGGCACACTACTACACGCCGCTGGAAACCTCCTGCACATGTGCTGGAGCACTGTTACAGAGAGCAAAGAGTGCACACTGTCAAATAGATGCTCAGGGTAGGGGTGCAAATCAGTCCCAGGGGGACACACTGTGTATCATTTACATGTTATTTAGACACAATGACATAAAACACCGACCAAAGTAAAACGACTGTACTGCTAAATCTTGTACACAGAGCTGTTGGAATGAATCAATGCACACTATAAGGTATATTGTATTATAGGATATAGGATGCCGTGTGCACGCAAAGCACCCTCTCTTCCAAAAATCAAGAGAACAATACTAAGAGGCATCTCAAATCAAATGACTGAGCATGTCTGCAGCTATATTAAAAGGTACATCCTCAGGACAGAGGAAGGAAGACTCAGCAGAAATAGCTTTAACTTCCCAGAATTATTTCAAGGTCCAAATTATTTTCTTTAAATTATGGATTATCACTAACCCAGTTTCTAAAAAACAGCTGACCAATACAAAGAACGAGATGCATGGGGGGCAGCCTGTGGCTCTTGGCTCACGCTATCCTTTGGTGTTACATCACAACTGCCTTGTCTTAAAATGAGTGAAGGGTCCAAAGCACTGAGCCTCACTTCATGAGCATTTGTCAAAGTCTGCATCAGGTTACAAAACTCACTGAAGGAGGAAAATAACTGGTTCACAAACTGCTGCTGGACTGCAGTTTACAGTCTCCACAGCACAAGGAAGTTATTGAATCCTTGGTGTCATGAAGGAAAATGTAATTTGGAGACCTAAAGGAACAGTTAGGCATTTTGGGAACTATACTTATTTGGATCTATACCGCTCTCATTCTGTATGGCAAATATGAAGCTACAGCCAGCTGGTTACCATGCTTAGCAAAAAGAAGCTCTCTGAAGCTCAATATTAAGGTTATTGTTATTATTATGACATATTTTATTTAATCCATTATTAAAACTGAATCTAGCTGTAGCTTCACATTTAGAGTACAGACATGAAAGTGATATCCATCTTCTCATCTGACTCTCAGCCAGAGAGTGAATACGTGCATTTGCCAAAATATCGAACTATTCCTGTCTGAATGTTGACTGTATGAAATGTTGTGAGACTGCAGGCTGACTTCCCCAGGACAGAGCATTTCTCTGGTGCTCTTTATTTTACTTTTGCAGTCCCAGAGAGAAACTTACTACACTTGCTTCACTAGCAAAAGAAAGCTGACATGGTATTATTGTGTAGATGAAAAGAATGGCCTTGAATAGTTCCTTGTGTGGACAAACAGTTCCTAATGGTAGGATGATTACAGAAACAGTCATCTCAGTGCTGCCTCAACTCAGCCGCTGTCTCATTTTCCCACTTGCTAAAATGTTCTCCAGACTTCTATTGTTTGAGCAGAGGGTTTGGTTGCACAAGATTAAGCACAAACTTCAAATGTTAGGCCCCACAGAAATGGTTTGTTGACCACTGTGATGTGAAGCCGCTGTGTGTGGCTCACCGCGCCCCACGGTCCGGTCCGCCATTGGTGGGATTGGCTACGGGGCAGGTTGTTCCTGGCGCTGGCGTTTGGTGAGGACGGGAAAGGTCGGGACTCACTGGAACGGGACGGGCATTGAGACATAGCACAGTCCTGCTCTGTGGTTGGACGATCGTCTGGGTCACACTCACTAGCATTCACTTCTTGGTCGCTGAAGTTGACGCACAGTACCTGCCGCGTCGTCTTCCCCTGGCCACAGGTCACTGAGCACTGAAAACACACACACATACAGTGGATAGTCATGAGTGTAAATGCTTATGCTCATATGATGCAAACAAACACACACTTGAAAAAGAGCCATTATGACATGATGTGAGGCAAAGACCTGGGAAAAACTTGAGCAATTCATACCAGCCTACTATTGGTGTGAATGGCTCCTCCAACTGCATTTTACAGAGGTTTGAACTTTGTAATTAAAGGACAAACCTGACTTATTGTAACAAATATGGCGCTATGGTATAATTACCATGATCACTGGCCTTCTCAACCATAAGTTCTCCTCTCCAAGGCACTGAGGATGACTGAAAATCCTCCAAACATGCATGGCCAGAATACACTGCTCATGTGGCTATGCATTTACACCATGGAAAGTGATGTGTGTGGATGATAAAAAACAGAAAAAAGGTAATAGTGGCCTGGTTTTATTCTCCTCTACTTTTTTTTTACATTATTTTTTCTATCCCTTTTCTATACCATTGTGTCTTTTCTATGTGAAATGTTCACTTGGTGCACATGATTTCTTTGTGATAAAGCACTTTGAGCGGCAATTCCTGTATGAAAGGTGTGATTTATTTAGATAAATATTTCACTCTGTTTCTTCCTTCTCTCCTCACTGATATTGAAAGGTCTCACAAAGGAACCTAATTTCTGCCATGTGTATTTGATCTCATCTTTTCAGTCACTACACAAGTACGTGACCACAGGTGACATTTGACTGGAAAATGAAGTGCTTCACGTTCAGGCTCAGCTCCCAACAACACCTGAATGACAGCAGCTGCTGCATACATCCACCTGTAGATATCAAGACCCCAAGACACTTAAACCCTTTCACAGGGGGGCAGCAACTACTAAAAGTTATGGAAGTGATGACCCCATTTACACTTCACTATAAACTCACCCCAAGGCCTGCTGAAGACCAAAACCAGAGCCGAACAGCACAACTATGTCAACGACAAACAGATGGAATCTTGATGTCACCAAAGCGAAAGCTCATAATTGTTTCACAAACAAAACAATATCAAGGCTCATCCTTTCCACGGTCCAAAGGCAACTGAAAGCAAGCTTGATTTGGTGTTGTGATGCTGATACAGCTCTCATTCCAGTCACCCATGGCGTAAAGCAAATGCACTGGCTGACCGTGCAGTTTATCCTTAAAGGACCCAAGTACACATTTTTCTTTTTCGGAAAAAAAACACAAGGCAGATCTTCTGCCAAGCACTAATGGCGTCTCTCTCAGCTCCTACATAGCACAGTCCACTTAATGCCTTGCATAAGGTGATCTATTATACTTATGCAACAGCTGTCCACTCGAAAGCCTCGCCTGGGATTACACTGTCCAGAGGTTTACATTGCTCTGTCATAATGTTATGGACATCGCATGATTTTAGATACTGTAAGAAGGTTTTACATACAATAAGTAAATGTATATGATGTGACACTGAATGAGGCTGTTGTATAACATGTTGTAAGCTGTAAAGGTTCTGAGAACAAAGACAAATCTCCGTCATATTGGAGAGTTCTGTCACTACAAGATTAAGAAGGCTGTTTTGCTTTGGGTTAGTAAATCTTGTGTGTGTCTGTGGCTGGGATAGTGCTCTGAAATCTTTTTTGGCCTTGGGATGAACTATTTCCTTTTTTTGGGGAGGGGGGGGTCAATGAGTGTCTTTGGCTTGGTGGTACATGTGTGGGTGTGCATGCATGTGTGTATATGGTGACCAGACCTGCAGTGTGGCTGTACTGTATCACCAGGACTCTGATGAGAAACATCTGTAAACAAGACTGGAGCCCCTCACTGCAGCCCCTTGCCTCTCCCAGCTCCAGAAACTTCAATTCGCGCTCTCTCTCTCTCTCTCACACACACAAACACACACTTCTTCTCTAGTCTCATTCCAGCACTCCTCCAAGGCTCAACACACACTTGCCTTCCAGCTGCCACCTTGTCTCCACATCTTTGCTCACACAAACATCTACATAGCGTGTGAAGACACTAATTGCAAGTGTAGGTGAAAAATCATGCAGAGTACACTGAAATAAATAAACTTCACAGGAAGAAAAACATCTGGACATCAATAGTGACAACACATGATTTAGTTTAATAAACAACTGCTGTCTGTCAGTGTAACGAGATGCAGATTTGATGGAAAATGCAGGAAAACTCTTTTCCAAATGTCTACTTATTTGAAACTGTCCTCTACGACATTGGATGATCATATATACTGAATATAGGTGCAGCTGTCCTGAGATAATGTATGACAATCAGATAGAGCTGAATAGATGATGATGATGGGTGGTTTTCTTACCACTGTCCATTCCAGCACTTTCCACTGTCCGCAGGCCACTACTGAGCACACTTCTCTGGCAGGGGGTTTTGGTAGGTGGGCACACGCCGATTCCTCTGCCACTCCACCCTGGTTGTCACGGCAACTCACGTAGCGCATCCGTGTCCCTTTGCCACAGCTGGCACTACACTGTTGTGCAGAGGAGGAGAAAGGTTAAGAGGACGGACACCAACTAAAAGACACACCGATGGAAGATGTGACAGAACAACCAACCTGGGTCCAGGAACCAAACCGCCACTGGGTTTTGTGGCCCTGGTGGGAGGGGACTTTGGTCCCTGGTGGAACAGGGTGGCTGCTGGGACACTGGGCCAGTTCACAGTCCTGTGGAAGGGAGGACACATACACCCATTCATGCAGTGATTAACAAAGTGAATATACTGTAACAACATCTGTCCCTGACCACAAAATACCATGAATATCAGAGATAGCTCCTCCGACATGGGACAGTCATTAACAACTTAAACTATATTCCTTCAGCTCTGCGTTAGAAAGTAGTTGTGTTTCCCATCAACCCTTTCCCCCCACCTTACCAAAACAACATTAACAGGGTGCCCCCCGTGAGTTCAAACTATGGATTGTGGCAGTAAGCCACTCAGCATAAAGCCCTGATCCCTGTCATAACAGGTCATAGTGGAGTGGTATTCAGGGCTCCAATACCCATGCTGGCGTGGTTGTAAACTCCACCCCAAATCCACCCCCTTGTCCCTCACCTTCCGCCCTTTCCTCTTTTCCCCCCATGCCCTCTGGTGCCCTCTGACCCCCAGTCTCTAGGAATGAGGGCCTTAATCAGGTCGCACAGGCTCCTAGCAGGCTCCACATTCCACACTCTGAAACCTAACGGAAGCAAATAGTCCTCATGGCAGCGCTTTGAGTACCTCTGTACACTTCCTGTCAGACTCACATTTTACACACTGTAAAATGTGACAAATGTTGATATGATTCACATCTTTCACGAATTATACAACAGCTCAAAACAGTGTTCATAACTGTTCAGCCTTCCTCCAGTCTATGTGTGGAAGTACCGAGCAAGGCATCTCTTGCCTCCACCTCTCTCCTCCTTGTACTCAGACCTCCATCCATCTATCTGTCCCCCTTTTACTAAGCCCTGCTTGGTGGCTGGTGGCGGTGGGACTGGCGGCCTGGTGGCCCACTTCATGGCTGGCTGGTTAGAATCACAACGAGGTGGGGCGACTGCTTCAGGGTCACTGGCTCTGCCGCCCGGCACCGGAATTAAGAGCCACTGCAACTAAAGGGGGCCTCATCCTGAGTCTGCATGCTCAGCCCTCTGAAATGGGTTTACGCCCCACGCTGACCAAACAAAACTCTCATTCAGCTCAAAATAGGTTTCTTTGCCGTTTCTCTGTCTCTTTGTGTGTGTGTGTGTGTGTGTGTGTGTGTGTGTGGTACACTTAACAAACACATGCACCATCAGATTTAGACAACACAAACAATTTCACATGTAAGCCTGAGTGAATGAAACATTTTCTCAGTCTGTAATACCAGCGGGTAGAGGAGACAGGAGCAAAATGTTTGACACTAGAATCACTTTTCAGCTCGCCCGCTTCAAATGTTAGTAATTAGTCATCTGAAGAACATCCATTAAATGTCATTTGTGATATCTCTGTAAATTATGATCTATTTAGGTCCGTAGTCAGGCATCCAAGAATGGCTGTCAAAACTACAGTTTTGAAGCGCAGGCAAGAGGAGTAATTACTTCTGTCAGACTTTACTGTGTCTGACCTAATGAAGAAAAGGGTATTCTGATGAATGGCACTGTAGGACCATCCTGGCTTTCTTTTGGGGATTCGGTCTCAGGGTTGTGTGTCTATGTGAGCATCGTGAGGCCAATATAACCCCCCCTTCTGCCTTTCCCTCTAGACCAGACAACATAGCTTTATTGAGACCAGGTGGAAATGAAATGGGTGTGTTTGTCTGAGAGAGTGTTGAGCATCGGTGTGCATGAATGTGGATGCATCCTTCTGTCCTCACAGTATGAACCAGTTTGAAACTCAACCATGGAGCAACTGTTGCTCTCAGAGCGAGGAAGAGATAACGAGACTGTGAGCAGATGGGAGAAGTAAAAGAAAGATGTTAGAGAGAAGGAGAAGAGAGGAAAGGAAAGAAGGGAGGAAGGACAATGATGCCCTCCTTACCTGGGTGTCAGTGGGTCGGGTGGCAGCATTACATTCAGTGTCATCCATGACAGCACCATAAGAGCCAACCACACACTTCACCGCTCGCATCTGGTAGCCTGGCCCACACGAGGTAGTGCACTGGGTTCAAAGAAAGAAAAAAAAAGGGTTGGTGGGGAGCATTATAGTGAGCCAAAGAAAAAAAATGGAGAAAAAGGCAAGCAAGGCAAGCAAAAAACACAGATTTCACCTGAGCAAAAAAAGCAACCCCGACAAACAAACAAATACAGAAAAACTGTAAACCAGGCTTCTTTACCACTCTACTCCCCTGGCAAACATCCGATGATCCAAGTTTCAAATAGACAAGTGCCTCAAACATCAAATCAAAGAAAGAGGACCTTTGCTCATATACATTGCACTTGTCTTTTTTCCACTGCAGTGAAGTCAGAGGATACTACCCTGGCCCACGCTCTCTTCTGCCTCGCTGCCTCCTATGAAACAGGGTCAAACTTGTGTGGCGGCAACTTCAACTACCATTTGACCACGCTTCATTAAACGACTTCAAATATACCTTAACATGGGCACATCCTCTGATGGGGGGGCACAAAAATATCTCACATTTTTTCAGTTCTCTGTGTACACACACGAGCGAGACTGAGCCTGCACACAGACACACAAGGACACCAAGTACGATATACATAACCCTATATAATGCTGTTGTAGAAGACCCCTCCTATCCAGATCATCCATGGCTTTTGTATATTTATTTTGGCAGGATGTGCTCTGTGTCTAAACAGGCAAGCGAAAAGGGGAGAGTGCTAAATGATGAGCTTAGCTTATCTGTGTACTCCCCTCGGTTTACATCTGGGAAGAATTCATCAGAGACGCAACAGCAACTGTAAACATCGGCCTCTATGCTGGTTCCCATCAGCTGGGTAGACTTCTCCATTAATATAAAGTATATGAAAGCAGTGGTTGTGAATCAGGGTATCTCGAACGGCCTCTTACATGCCTTAACAAAACACCATGTAACTTTCAGATATGAAGACTTGTATCAAGCGCAGATGTACAATACAGTTTGATCTCATGTGGTCTATGGGCAAATCTTAGAAAAGAATGCCTGATTACTCTATAAGAGTAAGAGTGTAATTGCTGCTGTTTCACCTGGTCTGGAATATAAATAGTTTATTTACCATCATACATTAAGGAGGTATGCCCCTGATTTTCATCTATCCTTGAGATCTGCTGCATCAACACTTGCCCTCTTTCCCCACAAATGATCTTCTGATAATTTGTGTTACTTTTTGCTAACCCTGAACAAACTAAAGTGCACACTATGAACAACAGTTAACGCTCACCTGTCCCCAGGGTCCGACCTGCCAAGAGGCACACTCCTGCTGCTGGCACGTCTGCACAGACTCAGGTTTAGATGAGCCACAAAAGCGGTCATCTAAACGGTCCTCGCCGAACTGACACCACGTCTGACGGTGCTTGTAGCCTTTCCCACACGTCACGAGGCACTGAAAGGAAAATACTTCAGGGTTTAGAGATGGGTATGTATACAGTACATTACATGTGCACTGGTTGTTCCCAGCCATTGAGCCTGCTGGAATTCCAGTTCATGAAAGAGGAAGCTCACTTGGTGTTGTGGAAGGCAGGATATGCAGATTACAAAACAAATGGTGGTTGGAAGGGACCAAAAGACAGGGCAAGGGTGTTTATTTATGTGTGAGGACTGTGCATATGTATACAGTGTAATGTAGGTGGTTGTATTTAGCAGCACCACATGGGAGATCTGAAGTATTCCTGGAATGCCTCCCAAAGCTTTGCAAGCACCTCGCTCTACAGTGTGTAAACTGTACAGCACTTAAGTACGGGCAGCAGTTAAATTACCCTGCAATCACAGATTTCCCAACCCTCACTCTAGTGGAAGGAGGGGAGGAACTCTCCCCCAGCTGAGACATGCACAATCATCACTGGGATTTTACATTTGACCCAGATCACTGCTTGCTTAAAACTACAGTATTTACACTGGAGTCTGTTGCTCTTTACATTGTCTAAACCCAGGTACATAAACACTGGAACGCACAAGCCTTATGTCACTGTATGGCCTCACAGAAAGCCCTCAAATTACATAATCATCATTCCTCTTAATTCTTTCTACGTATATGACTGCAAATGAAAGAAGAAACATTTTGATGTCAAAATTAAATGTTATCATCCCCTCAATCTGTCCGCTTCCTTTATATAGAACACTGTATGTGACCAGTATGTATCTGACCGGTTCTCCTCAACGAGCAAAGAGAACACATTTGGAGCTGAACTGACCTCAGACCAGTCACCAGTCTTCCATTGTGGACAGAGGAATTCATTGCAGGGTTGGACGGTCAGCTTGTCCCTTTGACTGCATTTGCTCTCATCACCGCCAGCATCGGCTGCCTTTCGACACACTGCCCCTCTACGGCGGGTGCCCCCACCACAGCTCTTGGAGCACTGCGACACAAATGATTGAATGTCAGCAAGTGTAAACACATGTATACACCCTGTGATAAACTTTGACTAACATCTGGATTATTATGCTCACACACAAACCCCCCACGCTTCCTACAACAATCTTACCTCTGACCAAGGCGAGTACTCCCAGCCACCCGGGTTACAGTCTCCATGGCAACCTTCCTTATCATCAGGTTTGTGCTGACCGCTACAGTAGCGGTCATCAACCTTCTGGGTCTTGCCATCTGTACGGCTGATTTTGGCACAGTATATTTCCAGGGTACGATATCCCAGGCCGCACTGGGCTGTGCATTCACTCTTACGAGCCACATGCCACCTGCATCAAGGTTAATAGGGCAAATCCTTGTCAGTATTTTTTAAGGACCAGCTGAAGAATGTTGTTGATTGGTTCATGTAGGCGCTAAAGGTTGTTGAAACTGGTAATACAAACCTGAGTTCACATTCAGTGTTGCAGGGCTCAGTGATGACAGCAGGTCTAGCTGTACCGTGACACCTCTGGTCCGACACCACCACCCTGTCTGACTCTCTGCTGCAGAGAATCTTCCGCTTGCGCTCTCCTATGAAGACACAGTGGCACAAGTTTGGACAGCAGTCAAATTTAAGAAGTCCTTATAAAACATTAAAATACTGGAACAACCACTGTTATGTGCATGAATATTAAGGGAGATTTGTTGAATATTTAGGCTTTTGGGTAAAGAGAACATAAGAGGACAATGCAAAAAGTAACTAGCGTTGCAGTATAGGGTTTCAGAAATTCATCCTTCAATGAAGCTCCACTACCTTCCCATGACTGCTGAAGTACAATATAGATCATCACAGGGCTGCAGTGAATACCAGCAACAATGTATGTGTGTGTGTGTGTGTGTGTGTGTGTGTGTGTGTGTGTGTGTGTGTGTGTCTCTTGCTTTAGCTCTCGTGTTGATGTCCCAGAACTGAATCACAGTGCAACAACTATACAGTAGGGGTGAGAGATTTAAACCGCATGTGGCTCCAGGAAATACACTCTCTATCAGTCCCTCATGTTGCCAAGTTTTGCAGCTCAGCACGGTCTATGAGAGCTTAGTGTGCCTCAGAATGCCAGAAAAGCTGTAGAAAGTGGAAAATCAAAAGGTGCTGAGGGCATTACATGTTAGCTGCTTATCCTGCTGTGTGAACTCATTGGTTTCTCATTGGAATTTACTGGTGATTGTCAAGCAGAGCTCAAAAAGTTGAGAATTCTCAGAAAAAGTGTTTGAGTCATTAACACATGACAGGTTTTCGAGTTTACCTGCAATCCACCTCTGCATGCCCACATACTCCCAGAGAGGCTAATCTACCACAGCATACTATGAGGTCTAACTTCAGTCTCTTGTTCCAAACCTATATGTCTAGCATGAACCTGTCAAGTTTAGCCACACAATCCTCTCCCCCCCATGCCTCTGGCTCACTGGTTCCCACGTCTCTTCTCTCCGTTCCATCTCATCTTTACTCTCACCACACTGTGTATCATTTACCACTCCCATCACTTCATTGTGCCAACCCCTTGAGCCTCCCCCTCACCTTGGCACAGCCGGCTGCACTCCTGCCAGGGCCCATAAGCATCCCAGAAGAACTGCTGAGGTTTGTCCTCTATGGGGATGTTAAAGGAGTACCTGACATCTGGGTTGTAAAGATTCCCCACAGACAGCACCTGTGGAAGATGCAGGCAATGTAACTATACCAGTGAGATTAAGGGTTTTCAACATCATGGTTTGTCCACATCTTCCCAAGACAGTAAACACTTTCAGAGGTCAAGCCCACAGAAGCAATTAAGTTCCTGCATTCATATTGTCTTTTACATATATTTGACACATACCACTGCCTCTACAGGTGTCTAACTCTGTGAGCATGATAAGGACAGTTTACCTGGACAATAATCTCCTCCTCGATGCGGTCAGTACAGTTGATCCTCTCAATGACATGGTCAGAGCCACTGTACTCGATGACAGCGTTTCCCACTTTTATTTCCCTTTTGAACATGCTGACCACAAACTCTCCATTGAGCAGGAACTCTCCACGGCTATTTGATATGGCTGCAGGGGGACAGAAAACAACACTCACTCGCTCACTGTGCTTGATCCCACTGACACAGAGAGCCAGAAAGAGTCTATCTTTGCATAATTGGCACAAAACTGCAGAAAAAAATGTGAAATTTTGTGAAAATGATGGTTAACTAGCTAAATAAAAAAATAACAGCGGTTTGGTTTTGCATGTGACAGAGCAGCTTAGCAACACAGTGGCTAACATTTTCATTTACAGTAAGGCACCAGCAAAGCCTTATTGGGGTAAAATAATCCTCTGTTCCTGGAGAAGTCCCATCCAGGGGCGTCATGTTCTGTTCAACAGCCAGTCTGCTGCACTCATTCACCCTAATGCGATTATGGAGCTAATTTCCTGCCTTTACTTTCCTCGCCATTTCACACATTACACTAATATGACCGTGGAGAGCGGCCCTCATTCCGGCAAAATCGTCTCCACTTTGGGCCCCTAATGACTGGGCCCATACGTAAATACATATGAACACACACACACACACACACACACACACACACACACACACACACAAAATAAAGGGTGACAACTGAAAAATCATGCTCAGAAATTTGCATGGTGGCATGTAATCAAGCATACAGGCAAACATACACACACAGAATAACAGAAACACAACAACACAGACATATACACACTATACATGCAGACACACACTTAATTGACCTTAATGGAATGGCAGCCAGAGGGCTATCCGAGCTCAGGTATTATCATGTTCATGCCAACAAGACATGTATACACACACACATACATACACACAAGACACGATTGCTTATAAACCAACTGACCTTGCAGGAATGGTACCCACAGGCCTACTTCTGGCTCATTAACATATTAGTATGCACACTATATGCCAGCTCCTCAGGTTTGCAGTACATGACTTTACATTTAAAGCTGAACCCATTCATTTGCATAGACATGCAGGTCAAAGTAGCTTCAGAAATCACTAGAACTTAAAATAACAGCAGTTGGACGCCTTACCGAGGTAGTTGTCATCCTCTGGTTTCCCTGAGTAGCTGTGTTGACGCACATCTATATTTGTAGCACCACTGGGTATTCGCACTACTTCATTATAACCTGCAAATGGCATCAGGTTTAGATCATTAGTATATTACGCTCTGTGCCTAATAAATGAGCCTCTCGCTGAGTGCCACTGACGGCTAAGCACGCGTAAAAACACTTAATGTTGAAGCAATATACCAATATAAGGAGAAATGGTGTGGTTTATACTTGCTGAAAGTGAAATGATAGTGTAATAAACGAGGCTGTAGCTCACCATAGCGGACGATGTTGAAGGTGCCTGCGACAGTTTTGCAAGAAGAGTTGTCACCTCCGCACACGCCACATTTGTCCCTCCTGGCTTTAGAGTTCAATACATGGTCACAGCCCGCTTGCTGCTCCGTAAGGAAGGATAAATAAAATATAAAATAAGAAAATGTAGAGGGTAATATACATGGTAGTGGGAAAGAGGAGAGTAGGCTGCAAAAACAAGTCTACTTGGCCATTACTTGTTTATTTCTTGATGAAATATTGATCATGAATGAAACAGTCAAACCCTGTGACCTTTTAAATGGTTGCACTGAGCTGTAGCCATATCACTGACACCCATCTGAAATAAATTTCCCTTAAAAAACCACACTGGAAATTATGTGAGCTGTTCTGCTTGTAATTGGTTGATTGTCTTTAAAGGAGAGCTTGCTTTAGTGCCCCAGCATGGATCAAAATCCACAAGACATGGCCAGGAAGGGAACATACTGAACCACAATCAAACAACAACGCTGTGTGTGGTTTCGAGTGTACACAGAGCAACCCATTGCATCTTTCAAGAGGCATATTGATGTATATGGTATGTTAGTAATCAAGCTTTCAATCAATCTGTCACAGGTTTGAGGGAATAAACAGTCTGGTTTGGCAAAAGACTGAAACGCTATTTGCTTTAAATACATAGATGATTATATCCACTCCACATAGTAACCGTGCAAGAACGGTCACTGTTAGAAGCTATTAGTTAAGATAACAGAATTAGCTGTACACATGCATTTGAACCGTGCGGTCGATTGTCCTAAAGTTAATAAGACTTGGGAACCTCACCCTGCACAGGCCCTGGACACAGATGTCGTTGGTATCGGGTCCACACGGCGTGCCATCAATGACCCTGTCCCTGAGCTGATAGTAGGCCGTGCTGCCTGCCACCCTGCAGAACAGCTTACATCTGTCCTTCATCAGGACTGACAGGAGGCAGACACAGACAAAAACTTAACACCAACACATGTCAATGTCAAGCTTACAATATGTCCATTATGCATGAGGTTGACAAAAGGAGAAAGCAGAATGCTAGTGGCTGAAAAAAGGATTCTCACTTCCGCTGTACTTGGGCACCCAGCGAACATTAGGAGGTAGACCGTTGATGTTGAAGTGCCTGCCATCAAAAGCAGCACATTGTTCCTCCCTGAAGTCTTTCTTCTGCTTGGAGCAGGGCTCAGAGTTACAGGAACGAAACTTCATTCGGCGACCCACACAATACATTCCTCCATTTCTGGGCCTGGAAGCAAGATTGAGCAGGTGAATGGACCAATCACTGGTCTAATTTAGTTAGTATCTTCAGTAGATACTTTAATAATCATCTCTCTATAAATTCAAACATGTATTCTCCTTTTCAACAGTATGTCATTGGCATTATTTTCAAACTTATTCACAACTTGCCTCATTCTTTTTTATCTGTGCCAAAAACCAGGATGAAAGCCAACATTGAAGGAGCCTTGGTGATCTTTTTTTTACCATGAAACAACTCTGTAAGATCTGGCATCAGACAGCCTGTCTTGATGAACACTAGCTATGGAAAGAATTCCCTTAAGGAGGCTTGATCTATGGAACACTGACTTTGGCAGCTAATATGGAGACAAGGTCCACTAAGCATGCATGACTACAAAGAGAGGGACTGCTCACACGGGCCGGTTGCATTCGCGCACAGCGATCTTGATGCCTCCACCGCATGTCCGCGAACAGGTACCAAAAGGACTCCAAACTCCCCACGCACCCTCAACAGGTGTGGCGTCATGCTCTTTGGCTATACACAGGCCGTGTTTGCAGTGCTGCCATGAGACAAACAGAAAAGACAGAAATCAGACGAACAAAGAAAACGAGAAGTGGAGCAGAGGGATAGAAAGAGGTGAAAAATAAGAGTAAGACAGAAACATTTAAAAAGGGAGAAGAACAAAGTGAGCACATGAAATATTATCCATGGAACTGGCAACACATCTATCTGCTCTCTCGTGCTTTGATGCTAATCTGGGAGAAATTATACAGTGAAGCACACTGAAAAAAAGAGGAACCAAAAAAGACATTTCATGGCTGGGTCTGGCTGGACAGAAGACAGGAAAACATCACGCACTTAGTCAATAAATATATCTCAGCTCATAACAGGAGGATAATCTTACACTGTTCAATAAACAGACTCCAGTTTACGTGTTTTATGTGGTGCACTCTGGCATGGCATGGGATGAGAGGTTGGTGTAAACATGAAACGGTTTCAGCATGTGTGTGTATCAGTGTGTCTTTGGACTTTGTGTGGCTTTCAAGTTCTTTAAGTCTGAGTGGCAGGAAGTGAGGGCTTAGTGAGAAAGTCCTAATTAAAAGCTAAGCTAAGACAGTCATGAAGAAACCTCCATCATTTACAGATTGATGCCACCTACTTACATGCCAGCCATGTTCAATTACAAGAGTTTACATATGTTGCAATACTGGGTTTGTTTTTGGGCCATTTTTGGAAACTTGTTTTCTTTTGTCATTTTGCACTCTGGATTAAAATGCCTGCAAACAATTTTATGGCCACGACTCACTGGAAAAATTGTAAGATCAAAACAAGGGAAGGGTAAGGATTGTCAGATCACAACACAGAACCATATGAGAATTCAACTGTGACATAGTGGATAAAAACAGGGCAATGTCACAAACTATTGAAGTACTTTGCACGTTGTTTCCTTTACACTTTCATCACAAACACTGCATTAATAATACGCAGTTCAATTTCTTACCTCTTGCTCCTGACAGGTTTTTATTATGAAAAGAAAGTCTTTCTCCTTTACCTTTTACTTCCAGGTGTTCATATGAACAGCAGACTCTTACCTTTCCGGGGGAGCAGTCAGTACCATCTGCCCACGGCATGTGCTGGGTCCTGCAGCCCCGCTGGGCACCCTCTGGACTGGTGCACCACAGCCTCCGACACTGGGTCTGAGAAACAAACACACACACACACACACACACACACACACACACACACACACACACACACACACACACACACACACACACACACACACAGTCAACCCTGAGATTCTAGAGAGAACAGTGAGACAATCAGAACAAGACATAACATAACATAACTGTCATGTTAAATAACCTCACTGTAGACAACTCCCAATATATGGACATCCGCAGGCAGAGATCCAATTTATTGCACGATATAAAAAAAATTATGCCTGAAGGTGACCCCATGCTAAGTTTGTTGTATCAGCTATCTCATTTGCCAAGAAAGGTACCCCACAGTGCTTAAAGGTGTCACACATATTTCTGCAGTATTCACTTAAAAATCAACAAGATGAAAACACAAAATGTGATAGTGATAGTTTGATGTGATGATTTCAGCCTGATTCCACCTTCCCTCATATTCATGTTGTCAGGAGCTAAAACAACTGAAGTTACAGGTGTAGAGATATCAAATAACACTCATTCAATTTGTTTTTGTTTGCTCGTATCTTTAGAAAGAACTACCAGTGCGCTGTTCAATACAGCCTATTTGACTTTAAAGGCTTTAGATTGAGCTGGGAGCCTCTGCAGCACATGATCATAACACAAGAGGCTTCCCTCAAAGACCCACATGTGCAACATGACAGTTTAGATTCACACGGCGACTCCACTTACCATATAAGGGCACACCTGCGTTCCCGGCCCAAATATCAATTCACACTGTTTATTGACATTGTATATCCGTCCTGGCAGCTGCTGTGAGAGACTGTACGGCCTAGAAACGGGCTCGTCAAGCAAGCACTCACCATATCCTGTGCTATTAAGAAATAAAAATGAAATGACTTAAAGAAAAAAGGGGAAAACAAGAGACACAAACAGACAGAAAACACACTCAGTACAGCCAGAGAGGTCTTTTTCTGCACACATATACTTCCCCTACTGTACACACATACTCAGTGTCTTGACAGATTTCTGCTTATATTCAGTCAGCTGTATGTAGTGGGTGCTGATGTCAGGAGTTGGGGGATGCAGGGAGAACTCTGGATAGTCGGGTTCTAGACATTTCCCAGAAAGTATTCCATTTACTCTGTCTGGGGGTTCCCTGGTCTCTCTCAGTGAGTTGAGGAGCATTTGCAAAAGAAGAGACTCAAGGCTGCAAGAGCCCTGAGAAATGATGACAGTTTATTTGCATTTAAGCCTAAAAATTTGGCTGTTGCTGCCAAAAGTGGAAAAAAATATACAGTATGCTTATAGAGTATGATTACACTGCACTCTGTGTATTTGTATGTTTAACGAATCTTTATGATACAGTTTTGTAAATGCATCATCTTTAACTGATATTTAGTCAGAGCTTTAAAATAAAAACAAATAAAAAAATCTAGTTATCAGTTAAAATGTACAATTCTTTTTACTTGACCTTACTACTTTGCATTTCCTATTTCATTTCAGGCTGTTTGAGTTGTTTTGAATATTTCTCCTGAACAGTAGGAAAACATCAAGAAAAGAGTGTGACATACTCGAGGAACTCTGTGATGTACTTCCTGCTACACTTGGACCACATCCAAGGGTTTGTGTTGTAGTTCAGTGTGGGAGCCATCACATGTTGCTGATTCTTAACTCCATCCTCTTTACACTTGTTACTATCGTCATGAGGCATGTTGAACCTGGTAGAGAAAAGCAGACAAGATATCATCAAAACATGTTTCATTACAAGAAAAATAAGGGGGACTGAAAGATTTTTTTCTTTCCTTTTTCTTGTAGTTTAGGCCATGTAGCTGCACATCTCTGTCAGACCAAAGCTTGGCTGCGATAAATGTAATAAAAGCCAGTGTTACGGTGAAGAATGCTGCTATCGTCCTTATTTGTTTCTCAAACCAACATAGACAAGACTCCAATTGAAAATTAGTAGTTTTTGTTGTGCTTCAGGGTTTCATTTGTTGGGCCACATGGTTTAAATCTAAACACTGATTTTACATTTACGCTGTCACTGTATTATTGGCTTTGGGAAACCCATTCAAGGTCACAGTTGAAAACAATCCAGAGCTTTTGTATTGGCTGCCTGTTGGGAGTTTGGAAAGAAACCGGCACAATATTAAATTAGAGGAACACCAGGCAACAGACATAACAGAAAAATGTAGATGTGAAAATCAGAGGACAGAAGTAAAGAGAAGCATTCAAAGTCCTGCAGGGGGAACAAATAGGACCCTGGTTGGTGGACAGATACAGCCCCAAGCTGCCGGCCGCCCTCTGTGTGAGCTACTCAGCTCGCCGCCTGACAGGTACCATATAACACTGAGCTCTGGGGCTAAGCAGTCAAGTATGTTGTCACCACTTGGTATGGATAAACGTGGAATTGAACAATCCCACCTTTTGTTTAGTGGTTACACAGAGCATTTGTTAGAGACGATGAGGGCTGTTAAGGTCCGTAACAGTCTCCACTGTAGAGGGTTAACGCCCCCCCAGCTGATTCAATGGAAAATGCAGAGTTGGTTAAAGGAAAGTCACCAACAAATGGGCAGAGGTGATCAGAAACATACTTAGGTGTTGTGCAAATATGGAAGAATATGGGGCCAAAAACTCCATTTGACAATTCCTTCTAAAAAACATGCAGGTTTGTTTGAACTAGTCAAATGTCTTTTTTTGCGTAATACGTCTATAAGAGGGCAAACCTACGGAGTCCCCCTGGTGACATTGGATAAAAAAAAATAATGCGTGGCCACGAAATAATAATGCGTGGCCATGAGAGAGTTAATGCGTGGCCACAAAATTAAAAAAAATATGAAGTATATATTTTTTAAATAATGCGTGGCCATGAGATAATTCACCTTTAGTAGCGGGATCTGTCACCTTTAGTGTGATTTGAGTGTTGTTGAGTTGAGCGTTATTATGGATAATTTTGAATTAATTTCATTTTATTTTAATATTGCTCGTAAGGAACTAATCAAGTTTCGCCACTGACAGATCCCACTACTGAAGGGGAAGTATCTCGTGACCACGTTATTATCTCGTGGCAACACATTATTTAAAAAATACATACCTCATATTTTTTTTTACTGAAGGCCAATTATCTCGTGGCCACGCATTATTATATTTTTTATCCAATGTCACCAGGGGGGCTCCGTACAAACCAATAAGGTATATAACCAATATAATAAAGGTCTCTGTCTCTGTCTCTGTCTCTCTCTTTCTCTGTCTCTCTCTCTCTCTCTCTCTCTGAGTGTGCGCTGTCTCTTGGAGTGAGATCAAATGATTATCTCTTAATTGATATGTTATCCGATCTACTTTCTATGCAGTTTAGGTTATATTCACACTGGTAAGTAATACCAAATGGGGCTTTTTACATTGCTTGGAGTGCAAATATCTCTCTGTGACCAAGTTGCTTTATGAACTCTTCATCATGACCATGTGGTTGTTGTTGAATTATTCACTTGTTTCAGCTTGACCTATGTTTCCCTTTCACTCAATGAAAGTGACGTTGTGGAGTCCTGTTCAGCGGCCTTGGCTCTCGTGGGGCAGACAGCTGCAGTAGTGCTGCCTTTTTTCTTTTTTTTTACACAATCGAATATTAATTGTCACAATGGAATGTCTTGTTTTCTTTTTTTTTAGAGTTCAATTATATAATTGAAATTAGAATATTCATTGACTGGCAAGACTCCTTGATCCCCATCTGCGGGTTAGTTATGTGTGCATTCCCAGAAAGACTTCTGAGGCTCTGCCGTCATCTCACTGAAGCCAAAACTTTCGCTTGCTGGGAGCGATGACAGTTCTTAAGGTAAACAATCAGTGGAAACATGCTGTGCTTACACGTGGCCAAGTTCATGGGCAATGGTGAATGCAGTGCTGAGTCCATTGTCCTCGCTGATGCTGCAGCTCCTGTAGGGATCACACACAGTCCCCAACTCTGCAAGTCCTTAAAAACAAGGAAAAAAAGAAGCTCACCATTATAGCTTTCAATTATGATCATACCGTTAGCATGTGAAGTACAGTATACTGTGCATTAGTTTACGGTTGTAAGTGTGTCAGCACATTTAAATACAAATCCACTTACCTAAGGTGTCACACTTATCCCTTGCTCTGCAGATGTCCTGCCTGTGATGAAGACACAGATAATGGGTCACGGTCAATGGAACTGTACAAAACGAACACTTCCCCAGCATTCAGGGGATCCTCCCGATTTAGGTTTATTTTCAGCAGTTCCTCTCATCGGGCATCTGGAGCCTATTTGATCTATGCCTTTAATGCAAGTGATTCTCCCAGAATTTACACTCATTACAGTGTCATTTGGTTCACAGCATCTTTGGTCCAAAGCCCTGTTCAAAGTACATACTGTATGCAGCAAAGAGCTTGATAGCTTGATATTTTTCTTGCACCTGGTGATTAGGATGGCAGTGTCATGATGGGAATGGTGGCTATCATCCAGGATGTTCTGGCTCTGCTGCCAAATGCAGAAGTTCTTTAAAGTGGTCTGTGCATTAAATGAAATGACTGGACCATCCTGAGAAACAAAGAAAGAGAAATAATCACAGGTGTGATTTCATTTGTAAGTATATAAACCACATACTATATATAAGTGTATAAGCATGGCGACTAAAACAAATGTAGCACACTTACCAGCTCGTTGTTTATTATGACTAATTTTACAATCACGATGTTGATCAGGTTCCCAATGCTGGGGTCCTTGTAGATGGAAGATACCTGGATGAAGGAAGCCAAATAAGAACTCAGATCTCTGAATGAAAACATTTTGAAGACAAGGCTAGTCTTGATAGCATATTCATTAACCTAAGCCATCTGAAGTGGTACACATTATATTTATTGGTAACTCTTTCATGGATGCCTTCCTGCAGTCTCAAGCAGGTTCCGGGGAATTTGGTTGAATGGAAGATCAAGTTGATAATGGCCCGAGCCCCCATGGAGAAGGCTGCCTTTGCCAAGATCAGAATATAGGTCATCTCAGCCTCCCCCTGAGGACCGTCGGCCCCAGGCACCTGCAGAAGTTGGTATTTGAAGTGGCCGAGAGTATGCTGTCTATGTGACATACCTGAGCTTATTTTTAACATTCATCAAAGCTGTCAGGCAGGCTCTACCTCAAGCTGCCCTCTCTTCCCCCTGGCCGTTTGAAAGTGGTGTTTACCCCTGCCCTAGGCTGCCCTTTTCCCTCCCACGGCCCTCCTCCAAAGAATGGCTGACGGACTTGCAACACAAATGGCACAGCAAAGCAGGTACATACATTTACTGCACACATATGCACACATGTAGCTACTCTCTGTCCATTTATGTGCACAGTATAATAACACATAAACACACTTTCATCTCCCAGTCAACCGCCAAACATTCTCCCCTAGCAGCCAGGATGCCATTTGGTGGAGTGAAACTTACTATGGACATCAATGTGAGTATGTAGTGCTGTAGGTTGCTGCCGTGATGCTCCACCATTTTGCTGTCGGCCACCAGCATGACTTCAACAAAGCGCGGGTAGGAGAGGAAGCGCTTTGATCTCCTGTGAGGTCCTGAGTCACCGCTGCTACCATTTGATGGTCTAGCGCGAGCACTGCCGCTCTCTGATCTGAGCAAAGCATCATTGGCCAGGCCAGCACTCAGTGACTCCACGTCATTGAATATACCAGCAGTGACCACAGGGGCTGCATTAGACACGGTGGTCACCCCAGCTGCTGGCCTTCTCTTAAGCTTGTGTCTCTTGTGTCTGTGTTTGTGTCCTAGAGAGAGAAGTCAGAAGGAATGCGGCATGTGTAAATATACATAAACAAAGATGGAGGGATGATGGGAAATACATACAGACTGGAAAACAGGCAAAATATGAATGACAATGTGTTTACAATTAAGCTGAGGTTGTGGTTCATGTCTTTAAGGTGGAGATGATGAACAAGTGGGCATTGTTAAAATATGTTGCTGCCTCAGACTCTTGTTTATTGTTGCTCAAAGAGCAGGCTGACAAATGAACACTGCCTGGAATGCCTTTTATTTCTATCTCCCTCCTCTTTCAGAAGAGCGGAGACAGGAGGGCAAAGAGTTCAGGCTAGGTAAACCTGGCACCCAGCCATAAAAAAATGGAGCACAAAGTGCAGTGCACACACCGAAAGAAGGCAGTTCAACACCTGAGCGGCAAAACTTCTCAACACTGGGGGGAATTAAGTCTGATTTTAATCATGACATAGCAACAAAAGTGCTGAGTGCCACTCTTTTGTTTTCTCATCGCATGCAGATCAGCCTCTCTGGACCACCAGCAATACATCACCACCTAAGCACAACGCACATGACTGCAGCGTGTTAGTGGATCTGCTTTCAGTGTACATGATTTGTGACTCGCATCAAATTTGCTCTTTTTCAAAACTTACAAGGTAACAATGGAACTTTGTACAAGGATGAATCGTTCTTGGCCAAAAATGGCTCTGAGTCAACTTTATGCTCCTCCAGGCTATGATATCACACACACGTACACACACAAACACATACTGTATTACAGAATGGGCAATAAGTGCACACACACAAAATACAAAGAGCAACAAGGGCGCACACACTCTAACGTTTACACACACAGTTAAACTAAACATCTGCAGCAAGATGTCCGGCAGACAAAGAGAACATATTTCCACATTTATTTTCATAGACTTGATTATTTGAGAGTTTAAAGTTGGCATGACTTCACTATCATACAATTTACGCTGCATGTTCATGGAAGCGGGTCTACCCAACTTTCTTATCAAAGAGGCAGAGGAAGTACAAGAGTCAACAGGAAGTTCAGCCAGTAAACTGAGATGGGATGATACAAGGGTGAACTTCCAAATGATTGTTCCTGTGTGAGAGTTGGAAAGCTTCCTCACTACTGTGCTGCAGCTGTAGGCGCTGCACTGTGCAGGCTACGACATGACATATGATCCCAGATAGCTTCACACCATACTTTCATTTAGATTTGGTCATTAAGCTTCTGTTTGTAGCCCACTACAAAAATGTCTAAATGACGTAGTCTCATGTTATTACAGTAAATTTCACAGAATAGATATCTATACACACACTATTTAATCAATCAGAATTTTTCCCTTTAAGATTTTCTTCCACCTCCCTATGATCTTACAGTAAAGAATCCAGCCTTCAGTCATTTTCTTCTTTTTAATCTTTGGTGTCAAAATCTAGCACAATATCCACACACACTTAAAGCTTTTGCTTGTTTTAACTAGATAAACTTCATATGATTCAACAGTATCAGGCTAAAATTACAATAACATATCAATAAGCTCAGTTACTATTACATAATCTGCTCCTGTCACAGCTGATAGTGGAGACTTTGGTGGTAGCGCAGTGTTGATGCCTGCTTACATCTGTGGGGACCCATTTAATGGTCACATAACGCATTCACAGAGAGACACACAAACAGCAAATTCTCGCAATCCACGTGTATCCCATGAAAACACAAGCAAGCTCTTACATGCACATGAACCAACCACATACACTGTTTCTCACACATATAGCCACAGTATGCTGCTTAGTGAGGACGAGGACACTGGGTAAGGACTGATTGGATAGATGCACCTCAGCGATGATGTCTGAATCAACACTGGTTGCATGTACAAGCCTATGTGCAGCAGCACTAAGGATGCATCTTGTTATGTTTGTGTTGTCTATGTGTGTGTATGTGTGTGTGTGTGTGTGTGTGTGTGTGTGTGTGTGTGGCACCTTGTCTGTGTAAGCGTATGCATGCATGCCCATCAAGTAATGCACCATACCTGAAGTGTCACAAGGTGAGTTCTCCCCAGATGCCTGTTTCTTGGGTGCACTCTTCCTGTATACAACATGAGGTTTTGTGTGTTCCTCTTCATAGTGTTCTCCTTGATAGCTGTGTAGTGGCTCCACAAAATACTCCCCCTCTGGAGACCTGAAAGTGCCTAGCTGGATATCAGAAAAAATGCACAGCAGTTAATCTCCATCCATCCATTTTCTGTAAATGCTTATTTTTTTTTTAGCGACAACACATGCAAACATGGGCGGAATTTGCAAAGTCTACCCGACGGGACCACGGGGAATATATGATTTGTTTGCATACAGCGAGCCACCATACCACAAAGCAATGTATGTTTTGGTTGAAAATATTTACAGCACGCAACAGTGGAATGTGGCTCATTTACTATTCATTAGAGAAAATAAGCAACACGGAGACCTGATGGCTTTCATTAAAAGGTGAAATAAGCGAATTTGCATGCATGTAAGAATGTGATGCCTATCAGGAAAACAATGAGACTGTATGTCCTTGGCAAGCGTGCTGAAAGCGCTGTTATATGTATTTCACATTGCACGTTTCGTGTGATTTTCTGACTTGGAGGTCTATGATGGTCCAGATAAGGGACATGCCAACCCAAGCATTTTTCAGTTGTTGCTCATTGGCTGAGGAGAGCCATCATGGCAGCCCCGGGGGCTGATGCAAGTTTGGCTCAAGTCATGTTCAATAACTCCTGATAATAAAGTATGAAAAAAATATCATTAGAAAAAAAATGATTTTCCATGTTTGCACATGACAAAATTTACAGCTGGTTGGACTGTTCCTCCTGCTTCCTGTTAGACATTATGCCTATTACTACACTAGGACCTGCACTTTGATTGACCTGGAGAGCTGGCAGGGCAAAAAGGAAGCTTTCCCGCAAGGAAAAACACATTACTTTAGGATCTACATACATACATCACACACACATAAAAAGCAACTGAAGCCACTGGTAGTATTGCCTCTTTTAGAATAAACATGCCATCAGATGTCATGAATAAATAACAATATATGCTCCACAGCTGTCAGCTTAACTCCCTAAAGCTCTCTGCAGAACTTTCTGCAGCATTCACAGCATTTTTTATTTGATTTATCATTTGGGAAGAAATTGACCCCTTACTCATTTCTGTCAACTAGCTGAGGTTCTTTTGTATAAACTCAGAGTGCACTTTTGCTTCACTCCAAAACTCGTGCTTCAGCAAGCCTGGGAGTGGGAGCAAGTTGTGATGACGTCAGTACCACCCGTACTCCCGCTGTACGAGCGTGCGTAAAGACGTCACCGACAACCGGGATACCAGAGAGAGGCATGGAAGTAAGAGGAGAGTGTTCATTAAACTTGACTACAGGCAGTGGACTTTGGACTGAGCACAGGTCACTATTTTAAGAGCTATTTAGTCTGTGGAGCACCCCACAACAGGATCCTACGAGAAATAAAAGCTTTGACAAGTCATCCTGTCTCAAACTTATTTTTCTTAAACTGTTGTCAAAATCAGCTTCAGCTTCACTTGATTGTGACCAATCATTTATACAACTTTCTATTCTTTACTGGGATATGCACAGTTTTGGACTCTTTTCTAAACCGAAAGAGGCATACAATCATGTATGCGTAAGCTGATATTTGCATAACCAATGCAAAAACTAGGTTGTGCGCAAAGTTTGTGCAAAAGTTCAAACTTGATTTTTTTTTTATTTTTTTTTTTTCTAAGGCAATGGTGAGGCAGCTTTTCAAGTCTTGTATAACCAACAATGGCCCCTAAATATTCACGGTGGAAAAGTGAAACACCGTCGTAAAATCATCACATGCACGCTGAGTGTAACCGTGCGTAAAAACTCACCAGCCCGGAGCACAAACTGATGACCGCGGCATGTTCTGCTTGTGCATTTACATGTCCCTTATAGAAGCAGTGCCTTAACTCCGTGTCCTCCTCCTCCTCCTCGTCCTCCTCCTCTACCTCCCCATCTGTTGCAAAATCCGTTATGTTATCTCCTCTGGGTACTCCAAGTACTGTCACAGTGTAGAGAGGTGCGATAAATCCCGAATCCAGCGTGAGGTTGAGGTGATAATTCTGTCCGAATGCAGATATCCTGTAGTGGATATTTGGCGAGGCCCAGTGATCCGTAGTGTTGCCGGTGCTCTCGTCTAAACTTCGTCGTTTCCTCTTGAAGTGCACACTGGTTGGGAACTTGTCACCGGCTTCATTCACTCGCACCGGTGTTACAATCTCATAAGCGCCGATCTCCTCTTTTACTGGGGAATAAAGGCAAAGGAATAACAATGCAGTTGAGGATTAAGCAGGATGCCCAATCGAATCAGTACAAATCAAAGAGCCCAGACGTGTTAATCGATAGATTATGATTTACATATCAATTCTTTCTTGAGGAAAAAAATGCTTTACAGCATTGCAAGGAAATTATAGCCAGTGAACTTTAGGTAGTAGAAAGCGCTGCAACTCATGTGCTTGACAGAATTCAAAACTCATTCATTCTCTGCCCTCAGAGTTAGAAAATAACTCCATGCGGGAAAATGCGGGGGTTGTCAGAGCGGCATACTTTACCTGTGCTTGAATTCAAAAGCAATGTCCCCGTAGATGCGATTACATTCAAGAAATCAGGGAATAGCAGGAACCCCAAGCCCCAGAAGAGCACATGCATGATTGTCCGCGTTCAGAGGAGAGCGGCAGCCTGTATTCCTGTAGTAATACTGTATTCCTCCGGTCACTCCGGGCTTTCCGCCTCCGGTCCGCCTGCCACATCCAATTTTATTATCCCCGACTCTTGAGTAGATGGTCTCTGGCGGGTGAAGTACACTGCTGGGACGTGAGCGCTTCGCGGATTCCCTGGCGAACATGCATACTGCAGAGAAGGGTGGGCTGCTCAAACAGTCAACTGCGATGGGCTCCGCAGCAAGCCTGTGCACCAGCTTTCTCCCCAGCTAGGGGCGGGATCAGCGAGGCAAGGTACACTGGTGCTACGACCAAGCCACTCCCGTTATATACTGTGGTGACAAGAGTGGTCACATATGTCCACTTTGGATGATGTGATATGATCAGTGACTGGGTGACTCACAAGTCTGTTTGGCACGTTGATGGGAGTTAACACCAGTCGTTTCAGGGTCCACACTCAGGGCCCCCTGGGTTCGCAAAGTGCCCAAATTAACTTCATTTATGGGGTGATTGAACTGTTACACACTGTTACACACATTGACAGTTTCAACTTTCAGTAGTTTTGGGTTGATCAGGTTTTAGAGGAGTGGGCATTTGCACAGTGTGCACAACACATTGGCAACCACGACAGTGAGGTGGGGCCCATATAGGAAATGCCTGCCCTGGGGCCACAGGCAAGATAATGTGTGCATGGCTGTATACTTAGAAGTTCATGGGATCACAGAGTGACAAAATGCAAACTGGCAAGCAGCGTGGTCATATACAGTAGTGATTGGAGGTCTTAAGTAGGTGCTGGAAAAGGTATTGTGTAGGGATAATGCTAATGGTTTTACGAGCTATAGTCTCCTCAGCAGATCAATGCTACAGGCTGTATAGAAGCCTTTGTAGGTGACTTTGTTGTGTGGAGGATCAAAGAGAGGGCTATCCAGCCTGTCTCCTGTACATGCACCTCTCTCCATGCACCCCCCATACACATACACACAGAGCTAAAGACAGAACACACAACTTGTTCTGCTAACTTTTTCTAATGTATTTTAAACTGTATTTCTTCTAAATGAAAATATATCAGTGTCATTGTATATGTTGGCTGATAATTAACAGGACAGAAATGGCAGAAACATGTTGCCATTACATAGTTCGTCCACCAGAGACCACTGAGAAGTTTGAAAGGTCCCACTCGGACCACATCCTAGTGACAGCTATTACGTAAAAATGAAATGAAAGCAACTATTGACTGATTTCTGAAAACTTCAGTGAATGATATCTGTCATTTCTTACCAAGGCACGATGGAAATATGACTCATATTGGGCTTTTTCCACAGAAGACATTTATAGTCACAGCAGGGAAGGCACAGGTGCCAATCATAACATAGCTGTGTGTAAATTCAGCTCTTTGTTGATTTCCAGACACACTGGGGACAAACAGAAAGTCGCGAGGCTAGCAACATTAAAGTTAGAGGACACAGACCTGAATAAGCGCCGTCATAACATTTCTGTATCACAGAATACAAACATTTCAGTGACTCAACTACAGGAATTAAACATAAGAACTCACCAACAGATAGACAGTCTTCTTAGTGACTTATAAAGAGAAAAAACTATGTAAAGTAGGTGTAAGAAATGAATTGCTTACATGACTCACTCTTTAGAAAAGAGGCGTTGGAGTCTCATTCCGATGATAAATCAAAGATGGCGCAGGTTTTTTTCTTCACGCATGGACTGAAACTCTGTTCAACAGGACTGCAGTCAGTGCTGCCACTCGTGGCTGGAAGCTATATTGAACAGTTTATGCCCTGAAGTCATAGACTGCAAACAAATTTGCATTTTACAATACAGTAGGAACAATGATCACTGAGGGACAGCAATTTCTTCTCAGGATTTATCATTAAGGTTATTGTTTTAATAAATCATTTCATGCATATCATTTTGAGAATTGTCTGGAAATCAGGGTCAGTCTTGTCTAAAACAGATATTCCTGAAACGTGGAACTGATCTCACCCCCTAAATTTAAAACAACTAGAACTAAGTAACTTTTTTGCAGTGCATAAGCATCACCAGCCTCTCTGTCCTGAGCTGTACTCAGTTGGCCCCCATGTCGTCATTCCAGTCAGAGCCACATCACTGCAGGCATCTGTAGATGTTTCCCGCCCCACATGACCTTATGTGGTGATAAACGCTAACAGCTGGCCCATGACTTTACAGCTCATTTGTTATGTGCAATCAACATGCACCGCCATTACGGGGACTAACTTGGATTTGCAGGTGCACACCTAACACAAAGGCCCCATATGAAATGCCTGTGTTATTCAAAAACATAAGGAAGGGACAAATTTTGCTTGTATGATCCTTAGTGAGCAAAAGCAGGCGAAAAAGATTTGTCACCTGTCATTATGGTCATTACATGTGCAGGCTTGTGGTATTACAAAGAGTCATAATCATTTTTCAGAGAGAACATCATTTCAATAAAATTCACACCAACTCTTATAATCATGACTTTTACTGTTCACAAAACCAACAACAGCATCTAAATAGCCATGGGCCACCCTGCATTTTGCACCAGTTAGCACTTCTTTTCCAGTATGATGGAACTAATTAGGTAGGAGTCACTGAAATGTTAGCATTTGAGATCAGTGGTTATGATGAATTACACACACTTGAGGTCCTCAGAATAGCCCACGCAATCACTCCCAAATCTGCTAACCTTTGCACAGGAGCTGGTTTTCTTCCTATGTTCATTGTGTTATTTGGAAATTCTTCCTCAGGGTACAATCTAAAACAGCAACATGGCAGCTGTAGGTCACAATCTCCTTTAAATACAACCTTTCATTCACAATTAGTCCCTTTTCCCAGAATTCTTCATAAAACATTTTTTTTTTTTTTTTACAATGCAGGGGTCACCGAAAAGTAAAAACTGTTGAAAAAAATGTGTTTGATGTGCAGTGACTGCAACTTTAAATGGCGCATTACCTCTTTAATGTGTTGTCGTAGTCACTGTATGTTGTGAGAGACACCCTTCATTTCAAACCAAGGATAACTGATTCAAGTTTCTCAGTGAATGGCTTTTTGATTCCATGAAGTCAGTGCCAGCATGTGGTGATGAGACTGCTTTAAAAAGGGACTCCTCCATGTTTATCTGCAGTGTGCGGCAACCATCTTCAGTGAACTGACCATATTCAGTGTTTCTTAATGGAGCAGTCACTACAGCTGTGGGTGTGTGCATATGTGTGTGTTCTCAGTGGATGGTCATTGAGGTCATCAGAGTCAGCCTTCCTGAGTTGTGCGCAGGCAGCATCATTCAGAGCAGCTATCAGCAGTGTAAACTTCACTTCCCCTCCAGATCAGATAATAGGCCGATAGGGAGTGGAAAGCTTGAATGAAGTAGCCGAGGCTGGCCTGGGATTTCAAAGAGATACACTTTAATTGTGGAGCTTTCAAACTCTCATTTTACTCTGTCTCTCCCTTAGCCCCCACCGGCAGACTTTCTTGGCCCAGTGAACTTGTCTTCATTGCAAGGCAATATCCATGTGTAGTCAATTGGAAAGTGAGCTGTATAATGTACAGACCATTTAGCCACTTCAAGCTGGTTGTGTAGCAATGCTGCACAACATACACTGAAGAGTAGATGATGGACAGAGTCTGTCCTCACCAGAAAAACAGCCATATTGGTCGACTGTACAAGCCGGTTATTTTGACCAATATTTACGTTTTAATCTTAGGTGGCGACCTGTAGTGACTAATTATGGACAGGAGCAAAGGAGGAAGTCATGTGATGTAGTATAAAGAGCAAGAAAGTCTGCATTTGGAGGGAGGTGGAGGGAATGGTGCCTAAACCTAATCAAACTGCAACAATTTCACAATATTAACAATATGAGGATGAAGGTGCAGTATGACAAATGTCCATCTTCGTCCTACCTGTTTGCTGCTGATTTGAGTTATTCTCACATGCTGACTTTAGAATGTCATTACTTTTGCGAGTCCATGGCCATTAAACAAAGTATTGGACAATGAATCTAAATTTTGACCAGACAATGGGCCACTAAATGAAAAGTTAAGGAACCACCAAAGTTATTACAATTCAATCTGAGGGTGCACATTTAATGTCAATCTATCCAATAGCATTTGTGACATTTCACTGAAGACCACAAATGTCAACCTAGTGGTCACACTGGAGGAAAGGTCAGGAAGATCACCAAATTTAATGGTCCCAAGGGTATCATAAATGTCTGCATGAAATATCATGGGAATCCATCCAATAGTTGCTGGGATATTTCAGTCTGGACCAAAGTGGTGGACCAACAGACCGACAGTGAGGCAGAGAGACCATAATGTAAACTGTGATTCTATTATGTCATGTGTTTTGCTGAGTCATTAATAATTTCACAGTTTTGTGAAACAGCAACCTAAATGTATGTCAGCACAATTTTCTAGGTTTTCAGGCTTCTCCAGTCTCTTACGAGAGGCATGCAGTAATGGCACTGTAAATGTTACACAGTGTTTTGTGATTTAATGGCCGCTGTCAACTTTCTGAAATTAAAAAAACTCCTCTAATAATTACCTTAGAGCATTTGTTCTCTGCACAGCTGCAGAAGATGAATGACTGAGCTGTCTGCATTTTAATATCATACTTTAATCAAGTTCATTTTGAACAAACATTTTCAGTCACTGCAGTGAGGCTGTTCCCTTTCTGTGTGTGTGTGTGTGTGTATGTGTGTATGCCTGTGTGTCTGTGACCGGACATAATACAAGTCAGTGTAACGAACGAGTCCTGCAGCAAATGTTTCCCTGGGAGACAAAGCATGATTTCTGTTGCTGCACACTTATTACGTCTTTTAGCATGGGACTACTTGGACTTCCAGCAATAATTGGGTAAACATCCAGAGACACAGAGCTCTCTCAAACCTGTGGGCATACACGTACAACCGTACACAAACACATAAAGATGGGCACACGTGTTCAAACGTCTATGTCACATGCCTTAGCTCTTTTAATTGGCAAAGCAGACTGCAGGCCATGAGAGCTTTACTAGGGAGGCAGGGGAGGTGATTCCGTAAACAGGCTTTTAGGACGGTCCTGGGCAAGTTTATGTTGGGTGAGAGCTGAGTGAAAACAACACTGAACATCTGAAGTGCAATTAGGCCTTTGGAGGGGCTTTCACAGACCACAAGATAGGGGTCTGGACTCTCCCCAAGTAGTACAGCAGCTGTCAGCAGGTCCCTCCAAAGTCAGAATGCTTCCCAGATTCTCTGGCCCTCTGTGGAATGGCAACAATAGATTTCATGCCAGAGACCAAATGAATCTGACCCCAGATTGAAGAGTGGGAGATTAAGAAGTCATCAGAGGTGTAGTGTAGTGTAGCCTGGATACCACTATGACATAATATATGCCACACACTAAGGGGACCCCAACTTAATGGCACTCTGAGTTCCAAAAAGCTCTCAGTGCTTCCACAAACTCTATTGTTTACAGAATAGTGAGCTTATTGAGTACCACCACTTAAACTTTATAGAGGCGCATGAATTCTTTCATAATACCATTATGTTGAGTGCACTTGCTGGGTTGGAGGGCACAGATCTGTGGTGTTATGGTGTGCAGTCCACCTCTTCCAGTCTGACTCACTGTGATTATGATATTGTGTAGCAATGATCTTGTATTGCAGAGTCCTGACGTCATCAGTTTGCATTCTTACCCTGGCCCCAGCACAGACCCCGTCGACTTGGCACCCTTTGCTCAACAAAAGGACAGCATGATGACCTAATCACTCTCAGCTGCGAGTGAAAGTAAAAAAAAAAGATGCCGTGACACCCTTTAACCACCTGACATTCTGTATGAACACAGCACAGCTGGAGCGACAAACTGAGTGTAGAACAAAAGAGAGGAATGAGGGGCTGTATGGGGAGGAGGAAGATTATCACTCGCTTTTGATGAAAACACACATTTATTTAGAATTCCTCATTGAATACGACAGGCATAATCCTCGAGTTCTTTCTCTCCAGCTGTTTCCCGCATTGGCAAACACACATGTTCAATGAGGTTAAGGGCTAGTATAGACTGAGTCACATATGAAGACCCACATGTTAATGCAAAGCACATGTTCTTTTCCCCCAGTTGCTGGTTTCCACGCATGAACATGTGACATTTCCTATGCATGTGAAAGTGACATTGACTCTTTGTGCATCAAATGAAGTCACCACGAGAATTTAAAAAATGCATAGAGGCAGGTGGCAGTGCAAAAAGAAACATTTCGCTTGGGATTTTTTTTTTCCCCAATGACCCTTCATGGCATATTGACAGACACTTGATCTGAAAGCTATATGCACTGACCCACAGTTTTAGTCACAGAGCTGGGTTCTTTACATCCTCAAGCCACACATCACTGTACTCTAAGATCTGTTTCTGCTCTGCTCCATCTATCCCTTTGTCATATTGGATATAGTTTAGTGTTCTGGGTCAAGGAATCTATTTTGTGGCTGTCAGGGCTTGTAGAATAGGCTGGCCCTGGTCCTGCTGGCAGGGTCACTGTGTAAATGGGTCGTCTGGGACCCAGAGGAGCCAGCAAGCTCACTATAGCTGACAGGCGCACAGCAGTGTCCACCAGGTCCCCAGCTGGATGTGAGGGGGAGATCTTTAACACAAGGAAGGCTTGCGATAACACAAAAATGTTTTAAATAGATAAAGACAAAAAGTGTGTTTTTTCCCCCAATTTAGTGCAATAAGACGACAACTGTCTCCAGCTGCAGACAGCAGCTTGATATTAATCATTAGGTGGGCTGTGATATGACTGAGATGTATGCTTGTTCTACAAGACAGAACATTTTAACTAATGTTGAGATTATCCATGCTGTGCAATTCCATCATCTGACTTCAAAAGTGTCACCTGTAATATTTCCATTGCAAAACAGAGGCTATTTCACTGGTTGTAGTTCGTTGTCTGCCTCAGTCTAATCTTTCAGAGGCCACTGAGAATTATCACATAACAAACAAATTATTTTTCACCAAATCTAATTTAAAGATTAAATAATCATTTTACGGTTTTAACACAGCAGGGTGAATGCCACCGAGCAATGACTGTGATGGCTTTGACTGACAGCACACGACATGTGCTGTGGAAAGCCCCAAGTATGGTTCCATTGCATCAGATAGAGGTATAGTGCAACAGAAATCAATTCAAACTGAAGCATGACTTGTGCTCTATGAGGTTGTCCCTTAATACTAATAAAAAAAGAGAGAAAAGTTTCACAATGAAAGCACATTTTTAAGCCCATATGCTGGATGTCAATTTGTGTTTAATGTCTTTCAAATTAGATTAATGGAATAAGATTTTGTTTGTAGCTAAACAAAGTAATTATGATGAAAAATGGTGTTGTTTATGTGTTGCTTCCAACCAAAAAAACTAGGAACAGATGAGCTATTTTGCACTGTATGGATGAACCACAGGAACCCTGTTCTAAAAGCCTAAACAATACAATATGGTGTATGCTATACCATAATTATGAAACCCAATAAAAAGCAGAACGGAGTATACAACAATCCAGCAATGCGGCCTTTCAAATACATACTGTTGTTTACACATAAAGAGGAAAAAGAGGTGATCATTTTCATGTAAGCTTCGTTTGACCTCTTCTTATTGTCTCCATAAGGGGATGCTTGTGTGAGTCACCTCCATAATCATTTCAGGCTTTGACTGTGAAGCACAGTGTAGCTATTTTTGTGCAGCCAGTATATCCATGCTTGATTTACGATGTAGCTGCGCTTGCTAGAAAACTTTAAAATCAAATTACAGCAGTCACAGTGACTGATGTGCACTGAACTCGATACAGCGAGATCGATGCTGAAAATAGAGCTGTGAATACTTGCAAATTGTTCTCCAAAATCCACCACAAAACTTTAACCAGCTAGTCACTATTGGACATTTCAGCTCTACGTAGCTAGTAGCAGTCTATGAGTGTTCTCATTATATGGCCTTGCTTCTCATACACAATGATGAGTTTTACATTTACAAACTTGTGGTGCTTTATTCAAGGTAGTTACTGAGAATATGACTTTTGCATGACTTCTGAGGAGCTATGCTGCTGTATGAAGCTATATCTTTCAGTCTCACAGCAGTTAACTTACAATTGTTTCCCTTGTAATCACCCCATCAAATCATTTGAACATGCCAGGCTGGGAAAATCAGAGCCGTAATGCCATAAGATGTGATCTGCCTCTGAAAGTGGAAAAGAAACTGAGAGAATGCCATTCATTTGTAATTCGTTAGAGCTTGAACTGTGAAATGTTGTTTCATTTGTTTTCACAAAATGCATTTTTCAAAGTCATGACATCTCGTGGCTGTGCCGAGTTATTTGACTTGATTTGATTTGGAAAACTGCTTCATTTCAGAGAACGTAGAGGTCATCAACACAGCAAGTTCATTTGCATGTCTCAACAGTGGGGAGAGACATGATAGATTTGTCACTATAAAGAGACAGTCAACTATTTTCAAATGTTAAGCACAGACCTGATTGGGCTGCATTACCCAAAAAGCAGCTGTTATCTGTGCCATGTCCAACAACATCAGCCTGTTTGCTTGCTGAGCAAAGTATCTGAAAAAGAAACACGTTGGTTGATGGACAGGTCCACCTTGGCCAAAGAACGGGTTGATTTGGTTCTTGGTGGCAGAATTTTTTCATGCACTGTATTTATGTGCATGTTGGAAAGTCAGTGGATTCACTAACTATTCTGCTGGGAAGGAAAATCCAGAAGACAAATGTCAAACAGATATAAAGCCCTATAGATGCTGTAGCAATAGTTTGGACAATCATTCGTTTTTCGGCTCTCCCACTGTTGCCCTTGTTTGTGTCCTATTCATGCTGTTTTCCTGGCGAAGACTTCTACTGACAATACTGTCACTGTACTGCTGGCCATTCAAAGCAAACTGTGCCTCTTCTTACGTATACATTTCTGTTTAGGAACGGATGGCTTCAGAGGTACAGGAAATATCCCATGTCAGATGGCTAGGATTCCTTAAGATTACATCCCCTGGACACAGTCATTCCTCAGTCAGATAGAAAGTGAGGGCACTCGTCTATGAAGGAAATTGGGTACTGGGTATTGCTCCTCTGTAAGGGGAGACATGTAAGAAACTATTGATACATTCAAAACACAGCTAGATGGTATTATTTACAATGTTATTACTCTAAAAAGAAAAACGTTAGACCTCAGACATTTTACCATGTCTTTGAATCATTTTCAATATTCCACTGTGGCCTGTGAAGTTCGGTTGCCCATACAGTCTGAGAAACCATAAAACTGGAGTTTCATGCTTCTTCATCCAACAGGCTGCACATACACGGGGGAGGGCAAGCAAACCAACAAATTCAGCTTTGCTTACACTTGCTCTACTCTGCTCTTGCTGCCCTGTTTTTCACATTTACTCCCACTTAGGTCACCCTGAAGTTCAGGTTCGATCCAGTTTAAGCACTGGCGTCTCATAGCTGAGGTCACATCATCACACGTTAGTCTGAGTTGCCCATGGGACTCTGTCACACCTCTGGTCAAATGTTACGAAGGTAATCTAACCTGAGTTACCACATTGCTATAAAACACCTCTTGTTTTTGTAGTTGATTAAGAAAGGTCAATGATCTACTTAAGTAAAATGAAATCCAGACAATTCTGACTTACCCTTCGACTCATGTGCAGTATATTCACACATGATATACCTGTAACAACAGCTGGCTTCTGCTTTTGGACAAGAACTAAAGCATCCTCCCTCATCCACTTAATATGTACCAGAGCAAAACATGGCAGGCTTTAAAAGAACTGTAGAAATATATTAAAGCATTCTATTAAAGCACTCTCATCTGCAGAGAAGTGCCTCAAAATCAAGTGGAACAAAGCACCTGGTGTTTTGGAGGCACAGAGGAGTCAAAGGTTTCATAAGTGAGCCAAAATGGTGGAAAAATTCATCACATCCCTCTGTTGTGGCACCTCATTGTTAATCACATCCTTTCAGATTGAGGCAAGAAAATAGCTGTACAAGAATGTTTTAATATTGCAGGAATGCCAACTTTGACACAAAAAACAATGCTAAAAGTTAAAAACAGCATGTGATTCCACGAAGTGCGGAGAGGCAGAGAGCTGCATTGTTGCCTGTGTAGGAGGAGCAGGCCTCTGTTTTTGACATCAGACAGTAAAAGAGTAACCACTTTCATAAGTAACGTACATACCTCATATGAAAATATCACTATGGGACGATAATCAAAGTTCGACTCCTCCAAGGACACATACCACAATCACCTGATGGTGGTGAAACGTGGGATGGCTTCTCATCAGTGTGGAATGGCAAGTTCAATTTCAGCACAGCTGGGCTTTCAGTGTCTTCGAGACAGCAACAACTGGACTGTTGGCAAAATGTGTCATGAGTGGCAAATTTGAGCCCACGCAGTGACGTACAGATTTCATGAGCAGCATTTGTGACACAAAGTGGGTTGATGGCTGAAGCAAAATGGCAAGTAAACTTGGTTTGAAAGATAATTATTCTGCTGGCCTTTAAAAGCCACTGTCAAAATGTGTGTGCTCTACCCTCCACTTGTCCCAGTGAGGCTGCACAGCGGTCATCATTAACATTGCTTCTAATTAGGTTCTTGTAACGGGTTGGTTTAGGATCCAATTGCAGTACCACCAGATCACAGAAGTCGCATTCACTGACCTTGATCTCGGGGTGACCCAGACTGATAAGCCATAGTACTGAACAATGTCCTGTTTGGACAGAGTACAAATCTCACAGATTAGGGTCATCACTCCTTAACCTCCAGGAATTTTCTTTAAAAAGTTCAGCAGCCAAAGTTGAAATTTCAAAGCGTTTACGGATGATGGGCCAAGTCAATAATAATGGTCAATAATGAATAAGTGTGGTTCATCAGCATACTTTATAACTTTCAGACATCATAGCAACAGGAGACCAAACCAAAGCATATTATCTATCTGGGGATCTAGAAGTGTTAACTTCAGAGGCTGTTTTCCTGTATTCTCATGAATATAAGGAGTCTTTTTTTTTTTTTGCAGAAATGTAGATTTGGGAGGACAGGTGAAAGGGGGCATTGAAAAATGTGACTCTCAGGACATTCCGGAGGGTTGGCAAGTAGCTAGAGTTAGGGTAAATACTAATGCACGATGCACTACCGCAGCACAATAAAGTCATCAGACGATGGCCTGTCTAGCCTGTCTGAAAGACTTTAATTAGCCTAAATGATTTGTCGCAACAAAGCTCTCATTTGTATGGCTGTTTAGATGTCAGCAGGGGAGGTTCTAGGGTCAGTGGAGATGAAATCTTTGAATAGGTCTGAGGTCGTGTCAATCGATGAATATTTCAGTATAAATAAGTGATAAGTGACAATGAATTAATGCTCATTATTTCAAACACACTCTTGCATCCTTTTACACACAGTCCCTTGTCATTTTTTTTGTACACCTGTACAATTTAATGGAATCCAATCCAATAAATCTGCCACAAATTATACATTTTGGAAGATGATAATCTTATAATTCTTGTTGATATTGTCATAGAGGTCAACCATATGTTGAAACTGTCCACTACACTAGGGCAAGCAGTGATTATACTCTTCAGGAAAAAAAAATAAATAAAAAATAAGAGACAAACAAAGATCAGGACATAGCAGGCAAAGAGGAAAGCACAGGTAAGATTAGGATTAGTCAGGTTCACCAGGAAACAGCAGGAAACTGCAAAGAGCGAGAATAAGTGACACAGAGAATAATTTGGCAAAAGGTACAGTGAAGAACCTGGGTTTATGTACTACAGGCTGCAGGTGTAGTTGTTGAGTGGATTGGCAGCAGGTGCACAGGTGAGTAGGTGTGGAAAAGGAAACCAGGTCACCACAGCCTGACTGAAACAGACACAAACAGCAGAAACAGCAGAAACACAAGAGATGAGGGAGGACCCAATTCGAGCTAGACTCGAACAAATCCTGCATTAACAGTTGTGCTTTTTATGACCATGTCAATTTGTATTAGCTGTCAAATTGAAGAACAAAGTGAGGCAAAACTCTTCATACATGAAAGGTGTTTGATTTTGGAGCAGTATGTGTGTGCCCCTCTGTCAACTAAACCCACATGAACTGTGTGCTTTGGGCAGTGGAAGAAAGCCTGGTGTTCAGACTTGGTCTATTTAATATAATTATATATATATATATACTATAAGGAGTGGCTTTGAGGCTTCCTCTTATTTTGGTGTGAGATTTGTTCAGGCAGCAATAAAATCATGCATATTACTAGATTTTAGCATTGAGGTACAATTACATCCAGGACATTGCATAGTCATACTAATGTGGAAACCTATTATTCTCTACTTGCACAGTGCAGTGTGATGCAGTCATGTTATGCTAATTCTTGTCAGCTGTACAGTAACTGTTACCTTCACCTCCTTCACCTTAGAGTGCTTTTTCATCCTTAAGTTAGTGAAGTCACTTTTCACAATTAGCTTTGTACATATTGTTGATATTGTTGATATGCCACTGTGCCTGCTTACTGTAATCTGCTGGATGTAACGACTAAATTTCCCCGGTGTGGGATCAATAAAGTCCTATCTTATCTTATCTTATCTTATCTTATCTTATCTTATCTTAGTATTTGCTACTGGTGTTTTTGTATGTAGAGTTTTAAACATTGATTATCACCTCGCGGTCTTAGGTAACTGTTAGTTTGCCATTCAGTGCAACACTAATGTTGGCTGAGTCCTCTTCTTGCACAGTAATGTGAATGTGATCGCAATTGTACGTGTCTCATGGTCAATGCCAGATGTTCAGCAGCTCTGATTGTGTGATTTGGGGCAGAGCGTGGAGTTAAAAAAGCCGGTGTGTTTTTTTTATCAACCAACTGAAGGGTATTTAAGTTGGTGAATCATTTTAGTCAGGCTGTCAAATCCTTGACTACCGACAACGTTCACCATGTCCTTTGACCACTCGACCTGTCTTCAACTCACCAGGACTGGTTTCATTCTGTGGTGTGACTAGGCAATCTTGCAGAGGCGATATCTGAGAGCTGCTTTTTCTGTCAGCTCTTCTGTTTGTTATGGAGTGGTGTGCACTCAGTGTTCAGCAGTGTGAAGCAAAGGTACACACCCATCAGCTGTGATATGGAGAAAAACAAAAGAAAGAAAAACTTGACCAAAGTTTTCAGTGATAAAAGGGTATAATGCGTATTAACTTCTTATGTGTGATGGGGTTTTTTTTTTTTTTTTTTACCATGTTTGAACAGATCAATTTCACAATCACAATTTGATGCGTCTGTCTTCTTGAGCCTAATGTTTTAATGTCCAAGAGTGGTGATGCTGTAACTCAAACCTTGTGCAATATTTTCAGTGAGGAGCATGTGCCTAAAAAACTTCAGACTGATGCTGGAAAGGTATTTCCTCATAATCAATTCCAATCTCTATTTTCACCATCCAATGAGACAAAAGGTATCATAGTAGAGCAATTCAACAAAACCCTGAATCCGCAACTCAACAAATCAAGTCAACAAGGAAATCATACACGAAACAACGTCTGATCCACCTGCATTTTTAAAAAATAACACTGCCAACAAAGTGAGAAGCTAAAAGCTTTGTGTAATTTTCAGAAAAGACTATGAACAAACTCTTACAGACAAACATTTTATGATAACAGAGTGCATGCAGCACAACACTCTTGTTTATAGATTAAAAGACTGTGAGAGAGTTGCAAAAAGTCATTATTAATTAAAGAAAATAAGGGACTAGTGTGTAAGATATAGGGGGATGTATTGGTAGAAATCTTATGTGCTTCTTCATGCTAAAAGTCATACGCAACTACAGCCTAGTGCGTACCTGACACCCGAGCAGCTAACTTGCTAATTGATGCTGATAGCTTGCAGAAGCGTCATTGAAGTGTGTTAATCATGTCATTCTGAAGCTCCTTCCACTCCAATAATAACTTCAGTATTTTCAGGCTATCACGATATCATAATTTGGGCAGCCTGATCTTTAAGTCTATCAGACTCATCAACGGTACTCACACCACCATCCGACACAAGCCTCATTCTCTTTGCATTGTGACAACCATTAACTGATTTGCATAGCTTTTTCCTTGGAGCCATAATGAACAGATTAAGTACACAACCACACACCACCAAATTCACTTCCAACATCTTAAAGTATTTGCAAGCAGAGCTACAGATGCCTCCGATTAACATCCCTTACTGATTGAATGATTTCCTTATTAGAACATATGAGTTCCTGGACTGCATGATTGGTCACTGAATTAGCAAAAGCAAAGCTGCTTGTAACATTGCGTATTATGTGGGAAAGTTTTTTCAAAAGATGTAAGATATTCTTTGTTCAGCAGTGGACTTGACTGTGTTACGGCCTCGTCATGTGTGGTGGCTCCTTTAGTCTTATCAGATGTGTCCGCGTTGTCTCTTTGTAGCTTCCGTCTTCTAGATGTGGCACTATGGAGTGATTTTCATGGGTTACAGGGTTTGTTTTTCTGTGTCCCACCAAAGCCATCACTGTGGTGCAGAGTGAATCATTATTTTAGTAAATGAATGTGGCATTGATTGCTCACGCTTTTAGTCAGGACAAACAACACGGATAAGGCCAGTCATGATTATGTGGACCTTTATTGGATATTGGTTTAAATATCAAGCAAAAGATTCAAACATGGAAGTTCATTCCTATTCTTCAGAGCAGTATGTGTGACAAAATAATCTCAACTCAAACATCCACTTACTATCATTTTCAACCATTTTTGTGGGGGTGATCAGAACATCAAAGTAATGCAATGTTGTTTATTCCTGTAGATTCACTGCCTTGAAAACTGGAGGTATCTCATCCTCTCTTCTGGATTGGGAACAAACTATTTCCATCACAAAGAAGCTGATTACTAATAACTCAGGTGGCTCAGACTTTCTCATCTTTACGTGTTCTATGTCTTCACAGAACAGGAGAAATTACACAATGGGTTATCTAGACAATTTTGAATCACACCACTTTTCTCAAATGACTATAATCCACTGTGTGCATGTGATGTGTGTGTCTCATGCACAAAGTGACTCACTGCCAACTCCATGAACTGGTTGAAAACTCTCTACAACTATAGATAATGCTAAGAGGCTAAAGCTTAAGATCCTTGTAAGAGATATGGAAGTAAAGGAGGCCCTTGTATTGTAATACTTTATTATGTATACCTGTTTGGATATTTACTAAAGAAAAAGAGAGTGAAGGCTTTGAGGAAGAGGACTTACTACGTAGTTTAATGTTTTGCCATAATGTTGTTGCGGGTAATGTTGGAGAGCCACTGCTATTAACCGAAACTCTGATGCAATAGTATTCTTTGTCAATAAGAGCAAATATCATTATATTATCATTCCTAATAGAAGAGAGGGAGCGCTCAGTGTGTGTTCCCCTCTCCTTCACGTCATTTTCTGCTCTGCTCTCTCCTCTGCTTGCCTGCAGTCTGTTGGACATCCTGCTGACACTATTTTAGCCCCTTTCACAAGGGTGTGCTGACCGCAGCCTGCCTTTGTAGTTTGTATACTAAATGCACAGCAGAGAGGGATCCCTTTTGGGCCCGTGGTTTCCTGAAACAAGCCATCTGCAACTGCTCTGCTCTCTACATGGCCTGAGGAAAGAGGACAGGCACAAATAAAGTGGATTCATATACTGTATCGACCTCAACAAAGAATTCATTCATTTTGTCATCCTGCTGTGGGCAAAATTACTTCGACCCATAAAACCTTTTTATGGGTTCCACTCTGAGCAATTAGCATCTCTTTTTGATGTTTGAGAAAGCCCTTTTCCTCAAAATCATGGCCTTTTTTTTTCAAAAAGGCAAGGAATATGATGTTGGTCAATTCTCAGGTTTCATTTTGGTGCTTTCTTGTTTCCTCTTTCTGTCCTTCTTTCCTACTTTCTGTCCATTAAACCTAATGACCCATCTGATGGTCTGCAGGACAATAGCCGATGAGGGTGTTCCTAATCTTCAGATACTGAGCGTGCTCTGTGAAGTTTCAGTTTGCAATGAGAGGAGAACAGGAAAGAATGAAAGTGGGAGGAGAGAGAGAGAGAGAGCATAGAGGAGAGAAAAAGGGCATAAACACAGGGAATTCTACTTGGCAGGACAAGTACCATTTCTCTCTGGTCATTTTAAATGTAATAGAAATTAATTAAAGTGCAAGGCTGCAACAGCACTTAGTAAAATGTTTCATTTACTCATGCCTGGAACGCTGGAGAGCAGATAGTGTGTGCACCAAACACAAAGGTTGATCTCTACAAACAATAAGGCATGCTGTCCATAAAATTACGTTATTTTCATCCAGCTGTGCGACTCGATTGGCTGGAAGCCTCAGGCAAGGGGAAAATGCATATTTACCAGCCAATTTATGTATATGCTTTACCATGAGTCTTAATCTCATTATTTTTAATGCGTGTCCATAAACTTGAAAACATTGTTGCTTGAGATGAATTGTGGAAAAACAAACAAGAATATTAATGTTCTGTTTGTAGTCGAGGAGGATGGATGTCCTGTTTATTGTATTATAACAAGAGCCCTGCACAGAATGGTATTAAATGCAGCTCAGACCAACTGGGGACACTGCTTTCAAACAAGACCCAATAACATGCAGGCTCAAGAGTATTATGCATCAAAGTCTTACATACAGCACTTAACATAGTCATTTTTGCAACACTCCACAGTCTATTCTTAAAAAGTCTGTCTATTCCAACAGTTATTAAAGCCCCGGCAGTGATTAAGTGACAATCAACAGATGCTGGTGAACAATAACAACTGACAGATGAGCTCAAAACCAAAGGACAGTTCCAAGTAAACTTGCCTGCGGGCTTCTTCCCACTCTTTCTGCCTGTTCGGTAACATTCACAAACATTTCATTTGCTTCTTGAATCCAGCGGTCTCACTATTTATTCATTCAAAAAACCACAGAAACTTGAGCCTGGAGTCCAAAATTACAAGCCTTGTCATTTCATAGTACTCAAATTGAGAAATACTTCAAAACCACAGCAAAACAATTCAAACTCACGGAATGACTGCATGTAGTACAACTGCATGATACTGCAGCCAAGTTCCTTCAGCATTGTTGAAATCAGGGAGTATTTCAATAAAGCCAGCATATAATTGCATCATATTAAAATGGCAGAAGCATAAATATGTCATCCAGTATTCTGGAGTTGGTTTTATAAAAAGCCACTTTCATTAAAAAAGCCCTATTTTTATTATTTCTGCATTTCTTGCCAAGTCAGGGTGGACTGAAAGAGGCTCGTACTGCTAGGGGGGCCATAGATATATAGACTCCAATTGACTGGACAATGTCATGTAAAGACCTCATGTACAGTTTCAGAATTATCAATCATTAAAAGCTTTAACAGAACATGAGCTCCCATGCAGTGCTGCAGCATAGATTCTTGCAGCACTTTTCACTCTCAACACTGTTTGCAGACTCCACTCCTTGCATCCCAAAGAGCCCAAGTGGCTACATGAGGCCTGGGCCATCGAATGAGCAACAGATGAATCTAATTACATCATTTCCATCTCATTAGTTTAAAGCTTTTAACCTGATGATTCCTTCAGTTTTTGTTTCTATCTGATAAAGGCAAGCCACTAAGTGCCCTGCAGGGTAAAGGGCAGCTAAGAGCTAGCCCAACACCACCACCCCCTAAGATTTCCCAGCTTGCTATGCTTCCCCTCAACATGAAAAAAAAAAAAAAAGAGCTTTAACAGATTTATTCTGATGATTCATGATGTTTTAATCATGTCTAGCGAGTGGAAGAGCAACACTTGTGTATCGTGACACTGATTTTGCCACAGACAATACTCTAATTACAGTTGTCAGATGTTCATTTAAGGATGCTTTCACAGATTTGTTTTCCCACATTTCTAAAGAAGCCGATCTGAAAAAACTGTGTACATGGATTCATCCAACAGCCACATGTTTTAAGTCTGTCTCTGAATTATTTTACTGTGGTTATCATAGAGAAACATTATTCAAAAAAGTCTCATTGTTGCCCTTTATGCTTCTTTCTGTGATCGTTTTACAAAGAATATTCCAGCCTGTGACAGCACAATAATTGTGTTTTTTTTCAGAGATCTAACGTTGCAAGTATGAAAGTCAATCATTGTGTTTAAACAGGAAAATAGGAGAAAATGAATGCTGCCAGATGAAACCACACTTCTCCTTCTTGTGTTACTGCGTGTTGTAATGGAATCAGTGAAGCAGGCAAACTGTTTTCCATACAGGCTCCATGTGGGGCTGCAGATACTGACACCAGTCTCATTTTCTTTCTCTATCTGGTTGTTATAAAAATGCTGAAATCAGCTCCACAGTGCCCTCTGAACCTGTGGCATCTGTTTTAGATGCTTAGATAAGCACAGTCATATGCTGCACGCTTTGATGATGTTAACAATACATGACACGTTATCCTCTTTTGCAAATTTTAAAGACCATTAAATAAACAGAAGAGCTGACAAAGATAAAAAGGAAGAGAAAGATCGTTTTATTTCTGTTCATCCTATTTTACCATGATGGAAAATGAAGAGAATTACAGATCAAATATAGCTGTAAAGAGATTTACTGAGTGAGCTTCAGTTAAAATCACAGCAGCAGATGGCCTCTAATTACTCTTTAGGCTTGTCTTCCTCAGTGTCACTCCATCCTGCTGGATCTTGTCAGCATGAGCTTTTAGCCATTTCCAGTGTTTTAATCAGTGTTTATAAGAGAGCCTGCCTGACCCTGATATGGGTTGAATGTGGTAGCCCAGGGGAGCAGGAGCCGGCACCCTCCCATCCTGCCCACTGAATGGAAATCAAATGGGAGATTACATCTTCAAACACAACCAAGTATCATACTACTAGACAACCAAATCTTAAGAGCAGAGGAACTCTGTATACTCGTCATATCCTTTCACAGGACTCACTGGCCACTGCCCCACCCCCCTACCCCAGCACCACCACCACCATCCCCAGCCCCTCACCTCTTGGCAGGAGTGACGACACTGCCGGTGAACAAATCATTTCCAGCTCAGGTCACATTTGGGATGTTTAATCTGAGGGAAGTCCAGATGTGCTCGGCAAAAAGAACACGGTGCCTCTTTTGCTTTTGAGCATTGTGATAATCTTGGAGATGCAGTGCCTTTTCCTCTTTGAGTAGAGAAAAAGTATAAAAGCTATAAAAGAGCTATAAAAACATAGACAACAAGATTCAGTACAAGTTGGACAACTGAACAAAACAGTGCGTGTGCAAACCAGAGGATGACACACTGTTCTGTCACTGAAATTTATCATGTTGAGTTAACCAGTGGTGCACTTAAATAAACTGTGTTAAATGTCTGGTTCAAGTGCCCTTGAACTTCCTAAACATACTATGGCACTTTTGCTGGAAGCTCCATAAAAGGCCAAATGCAAACATAAACCATCTATCTCCAAACATGGCTCATAAATTCAGAGTTTGACTGGGCTTTAAATCTTCGAAGGGAAAGTCGTTAATCTCTATTAACAATATGATTTGCTGTGTAGTTTTTCTCAGGGAGATAGTGTGTCTGAGATGGGAGGTGTGAGCGAGAGAGTGAGACGCTACAATATAAATATTCCAAAGGCAGTGTTTGAAGGAAAGCTGTGAATGCACCTGAGGTGAGCTCATAAGTGGAGAAGAGCTGAGCCATATGGTGGCTCACACTACAAAAATATTATGGAAACACAATCGGTCAGGAGCATCCAGGGAAACGTGACTGGCTGTGCCACTGCAGAGATATGTGACTGCGTACGATTGCACACACTCCTCATTCACATGCATATGTACACAGTCACACATGAGCATGCGTGGTGTGAAAGGAAAAGGGAACACTCCCCAAAATGCGAGGCTTTGGTTAACATTGGCGACCGTGTCTTCATGATGTCACAATGCTCACTCTTAAAGCTCTTTAATTAGCCTGCTGAACAGAAAAATAACATGCTGCAGGTTCCTGCTTACTGTACATGTTTGTTTAGCATCAAACTGGATATGGATATGGAAAGAAATGTCATTAAACGGCATCCAGGTTTCGGCAAAACTGCTCAGTATTGTGAGACCACTGTGTGGCATATCTGATAATAGGGCAGACTAATAGATTTTTCTTTTATTGTATTTATTATATTTTGTATTAATTTTTCTTTAAGGTGAAAGAATGAAAGGCTCGCTTGGGACCCATCAGCTCCTTGTAAAAAATGTTTCCTTGTCTTTCCTCAGCTTTGACTGCTCTGACATGCAGGGGAAGCTCTACAGGAAACAGAATGTGCAAGAAAACTGTAAGTCTGTGCAACCCTGTCCCAACCGACCAACACATTGATTTACTGTCCAGTTACTTAACTTAAACATTGTGGCTTTTTAGCTGTATTTTGAGAATAAAGATTTATGACTGCATATTGCTTGTTTGTTTATATGCAACTGTCTTCTGTCTTCCTCTGTTTTGGATCTCAGTATGGTTAATGTCCCCTAAATATAGGGTTACCGCATATGTAAATGCAATGAATAAGACCAGTTGACAGGAGAAAAAAGAAAAGGAGAAAGGATGGCAAGCTGACAGGAAAAATTGAACAGGCGGGAAATAGAGGAAAAAATGTCATAAAATATTCCAAAAAAATGTGTCACTACTTCAAACTTGTACTTTGGAACAGTATTGGGTTAATGTAGCATCATCACTTCAGCATCAGTTTGGGACTGGCTCCACACTGAGTGACACTCAAATGCTGCCCATTTTTATCAGAGAAACGAAGATAGCCGGCTGACATTTGCTGCATCGAGACATTTCAGATATCGGTTAAGTGCAAGAGTGCAAATAACAAATAGCCGAGTGGGGAAATACAATTCAATTTCTGTGCTTGTAGAACAGGTCAGGCAGTGATATTTAGAAAGATCACTTTCAAAAATACATCAAGATTAGACTTGATTTAGATTAAGTGAATGGGAGTTTGGCCTGTTTAGAACACAACATTATTTTAGCTGCTTGGTTTCATGTCAAAATTGAATGTTGATTATATTTACAAAAGCAGAGACTTCAAATACACCCACTGTTGCCTGAGAAATGCCATTTTCCTGCTTGCAATCAATCATCCTGTCATTTCAGCTATTCCTAAAACAACCAGTATTCATTGTAATGGCTGTATTTTGATGCCACCCGTGTAATCTCTCACAGCAAAGTAGTGGAGGAGTATTCACATACTTTTCAACAAAGACATGTTTTTAAAAGCACTCTGCGGCTTTGCATCAAGCCATTGAAAGTCTGAGAAAAATTGTGTTGTGTCAGATAAAGCAGAAACACGCTGATTTGTGTCAGATTATGTGCTGTGTCACCAATTAACACCCACAAGAATACAAAAACAGCTTGAGGTTACAGAAACACTTAGTGGTGGTACTCAACTTCCCAGTTGTTGCTTTTGCTCTGGAATGCTTTACAAAACTGTTATGTGTTGTCTGTCCCTCAATGAGTAAACAGATTTGGATTTGGTCTAAAATCAACTAACATTTCCCTTTAATAGCTAAGACGATGAAGGTTATGGTCAGTTCTTGGTTTCAAAATGGTGCTTATGTGTAGCCCAAGACTGTCCTCAACAGGCAAACTAGAATGACCACATTGCAGTTGTAGGCCTCCGCCAACTCAGCCAGGCCACCAGCTGAGGTACCAGCTTAACTTTTGACCTCAGACCACCAAAATCTTATCAGTTCATCTCTAAGTTCAAGTGAATATTTCAAGAAATTCCCCAATGTGTTCCTGAGATATCACATTCATGAGAATTGAATGGGCGGATGGATGGGTCACCTACAAACATAATACCTCCGGCCATGGCTGTCGCAGGCATGGAGGCATGAAAACAGCATTGGTTGTTGACCAATGCTGTTCATATATATACATGCATATATATATTTGTGACTTTTGACATGGTTGGATTTGTCGAACATAAATTCTTGCAGTGACATGGCAGACCCTGCTTTGCTTTGTTCAGTTTTGCACATAAGGGTGTTCTGTGGTCCTGTGCACTGTCGTCATGGAATATGTCTTGTCAAACCAGTAGACTGTCCCCAGAAGAACAAAACCAAAACATCGAATTCATTTCCCTTCCAATCGCCAGTCAGGGTTGGTGTCTCTTAACCATGAACATGATTGTTCCCAAACCTTAACATTGGCACCATCAGATCAGGTTTTATTCTTGTGATTTGTAATGGGTTTGGAAGGCATGGGCAAATGTCTTCCTGCTGATAGTGCCTTTACATCAGAGGGCACTCTGTAAGACAATTAGAAACTATGTATTTTGTCATTTAATGTGGAGAATTTGTTGGGATGTTGGAAGCACCTGTCATACCCAGTGCTCGTCTTTGTTTCTGATGCTCTCGTCTGTCAGGTCAGGCATCAGACTAACTTGTCTGATTTCAGCATAAGCAAAGCAAAGATTTTGCTAACTACATTTTCACCTACATAATGTGCAACTAACAACAATGTGCTTGTGGAGGTCAGTAGAGGACTTTTTAAAAGCTGAGATCTCAGCAACCATTCATCATCTAACTGATTTTGGTATGAAAAGTGTGGCCAGATGTGGCTGAAAGCTGCCTTTTGTTCTGGGTTTTGTGCAGTCATCATTGCGTTGTGATCAAAAGACAGGTGGTGCTTCTTTTGTTTCCAGGCAGCCAGCATCTGCAGTAGAGGTGCTTCTTGACAAGACATGTTGCAACAAGGGAATAGATGGCAAATGCAGGGAAGTACAATGCAGATTACTGGCTCAAAAATATACTTGAGCAAAGAGTTGAAATACAGTTTAAGAAATGGAATATGTAAAGTACTTGTTCCATAGAAAAAAGACTTTTTTACTCATGTGCATTACTTGTAATATGTTACTACCCACCCCTGAATATGTGTACTTATTGCTTTAAACTGATCAATGAGCAATCAGTTTCTTCTCATCATCTTTCTGTTAGTAAACAGGATTAATGTACAGATAACGCTGAATAACAATATTCAGCCTTGGTTCTACTCCCTCTATCAAGACAGAGGATTTTGGTTTGGCCTGTTGAATGTGAGACGGCTTTCTGAACCTGCTTTGAACTGAGCCACGACACTAAGATAAACTGAAATCCTCAAAAGCATAAACTAGACAAGAATGCCATTGACTGAGGGAAAAGGATATGAAAACGAGCTTGCAGGCAGTATACAGCAGTGTCAACAATTTTAACTTCGAGACCTGTTGCCAATAATGCTGTGGTTTCTGCAGCAGTGCTCACTGTTATCAATAAGTCCTTGGGAAGTTATGGAATAGACTAAATAGTCAAGTGCTGTTTGATATACACTGGTGCAGCTTTTCCTGTTTCCCTTCCATTTGATATGTCTGGTCAATGTCCTCGTGGCCAGGTGGATGATCAGACCACATCCTAATATTCATCCCTGCATCTGCCCTCATTTATCTCCTCCACAAAGTCTTCAAGGGATCTGGCTTGGAAACATCACACATTACAACCTGTTCTCCCTCTTCACTCGTTGCATATGGACCTCTTGGCATAAATTTTAAGGCACTGTATACCCCTTCAGTGTCACTTTTCACCAAGCAGTGTAGTCCAAAAGTCTACTTTAGACAGCCCATTGTCACTCCCAACATGTCAGATGGTGTAGTATAAAGAGTGAGAAAAGTCCACGTATGGAGGCAGTTGAGGTTGTTGGATGGGTCAGTTCACCCTGGAGACTGGGCCTAAATCCAACCATCTGTTTCACAGTGTGTTTTATTGTTGTATATTGTATAGCTTTAGCATGCAAGTATATCCAGACGATGCTAACTGGATATTGCATATTTGATACAGCTAACTTCACTGCAGAGCCCTGCTTTTGAAAAGTGATGCTAAAGAGGTAGCCAGCACCTTCCAAAGAATCAGAATCAGAATCAGAATCAGAATCAGAATCAGAATCAGCTTTATTGGCCAAGTTTGCAAACAAAACAAGGAATTTGACTCCGGTTTTCTCACTCTCATGTGCAGTAAGACACAAATTAACAAATTTACAAAATAGAATAAAAATAGAATAAAATAGATAAATAAATAAACTAAAAAAAGCTAGAATTAAGTGGAGAAGATATAACTATGGCTATGGAACTATAAACTATAAACTATAACTGGTGAGAGGTACTAACAGTGCAGTAGTGCAGTAGTGGTCTGATAATGTGCAAAGTTGCATGATATGAGGTAGTAAGTGATATGAGGTAGTACAAGTCAACCATTCAACAGAGTGACAGCCTGGGGAAAGAAACTGTCCTTGTACCGGCTGGTTTTGGCGTACAGTGATCTGTAACGCCTGCCAGAGGGGAGGAGTTTAAAGAGTTTGTGTCCCGGATGTGAGGGGTCAGCAGAGATGTTTGCTGCTCGATTTTTGACCCTGGACCGGTACAGGTCCTGGATAGAGGGCAGCTCCGCGCCGATGATCCTCTCCGCAGCCCGGATTGTCCGTTGTAGACCAGTCCTGTCCCGTTTGGAGGCTGATCCAAACCAGACTGTGATGGAAGTGCAGAGGACAGACTGGATGATGGCATTGTAGAAGATGATCAGCAGCTCCTTAGGCAGGTTAAACTTCCTGAGTTGTCGGAGGAAGTATAACCTCTGCTGGGCCTTCTTCTTTACAGAGTCTATGTGGTAGGTCCACTTGAGGTCTCTGGAGATGGTAGAGCCCAGGAACCTGAAGGAATCCACAGCAGACACTGTATTGTTCATGATGGTAAGGGGTGTGTGTGGGGGGGGGTTTCTCCTGAAGTCCACCGTCATCTCCACTGTTTTGAGCGCGTTCAGCTCCAGGTGGTTCTGACCACACCACAGGACCAGCTGTTCCACCTCCCGTCTGTAAGCAGACTCGTCACCGTCCTGGATCAGACCAATGACAGTGGTGTCATCCGCGAACTTCAGGAGTTTCACAGAAGAATCACTAGAGGTGCAGTCGTTGGTGTAGAGGGAGAAGAGCAGTGGGGAGAGGACACACCCCTGGGGGGCGCCCGTGCTGATGGTCCGGGTTTTGGATGTGATGCTCCCGAGCCTCACCTGCTGCTGCCTCTCAGTCAGGAAGCTGGTGATCCACTGACAGGTGGAGGCGGGCACTGTGAGCTGGGAGAGCTTCTGGTGGAGGAGTTCAGGGATGATGGTGTTGAACGCTGAGCTGAAGTCCACAAACAGGATCCTTGCATACGTCCCTGGGGAGTCGAGGTGGTTCAGAATGAATTGCAGCCCCATGTTGACTGCATCATCCGCCGACCTGTTTGCCCGGTAGGCAAACTGCATGGGGTCCAGCAGGGGGCCTGTTATGTCCTTCAGGTGGCTCAACACCAGTCTTTCAAATGTTTTCATGACCACAGACGTCAGGGCGACAGGCCTGTAGTCGTTTAGTCCAGTGACGGAGGGCTTCTTGGGGACTGGAATGATGGTGGAGCGTTTGAAGCAGGAGGGCACTTCACACAGCTCCAGGGAAAAAGTGACAAAGTGACACCAAGGCATCACCAAGCATCCGTATGTGACGAGTTGGGAGTGAAAATGTTTTGCACATTACGAATGTGCTGCTCTGGTAACTATTCATGACAAGACTTATATTTGGGGGTACATTCTGACATTAAACACAGGATAGAAAACCAGAAATGACAAAACTGACAGGCATGGAACGAGCTCGGTTGAAACTCAACCAATCACATTGACAGGAAGATGAAAAGCAAGTGTCAAGGGGGCATGGTGGAATCATGTAAGTCTTGTTTGTTATCGTCTGGTACCAATCAAACTGTCCGTGCTTTCGACTCAAGCCCTCACTCCATTTTTTGCCAACCCAAGATGGTTTGTTTGTGATATGCAAAACATTCCATGAAGCTTCATGTGTTTACAACCTCAAAATGAGTATGGGCTGCTATTCTGTCATTATCAAGCCATCTGCCAATATTTGAATTCCAGACATTTTCTTAACCAACCCATCCAACTTCCCTCAGAAATACATCAGTACACATGTGATCCAGGGACTGTTCAGCCTGCGTGTTTGCAAATATTACCTAAACCACAAGAAAGAAAATGCTAATTGTCAACATCTTTAACAACCTCTTTGTTATGGAAGTGCTGACTGATTTACAAAGAAATAGAACCAAAAATCTGTTCAAAGCACCAATCAAGGCCAGGAATGCAACCTTTTTATCTTGCCGGATAGTTATTGATGCCAACAACTGTGCTCGGGGGATGGGAGTTCAGCATAAGAGCTGTATCTACGGCTGTATCTACTTTTCTAATTAAGATGTTTTAATTAAGCTTATCCTTTCATGTTGGGGGAAGCATGACCACAGTTGTGCCTCTCTCTGTGAGAGCGCAGAGGTGACACGGGATTTAATCTGTGCCAGAAGAGCTGCGGTCCGCCAACCACAGACCACAGATGCATTCTGTCTGTCTGCATCACTCAGCGAGAACATCCTCAATGAGGTCAAAAGACCACGCTAGAATCAGGAATCAAGTTCACTAACTTCATCGTTGTTGGTGGGCCTTGTGAACAAACATGCCTGAATATTAGTGAGCCAGTGAGTGTGGAGAAGCCCATCAGGCTCCCAGACCGGCGGTGACAAATTAACCAGGCTTAATTGAATAAACGGATGTGTTATGTGTAACGATAGGACGACCTGGGCCGGGGTTTTTGTGTGGAGGATGTGTTACTAATTCTTCCTTCCTGGCCTCGCTTGGGGCTGCTGCATTGTGTTAGAGTGGTTTTCATCAGCAGAATCTGGCCTTCACTACCATAGGTGGAGGTACATGTATGTACCTAAACTGAAGTTCAAGGTCAGCCATGGAGGCCTTTGAGAGCCCGTGCTTGGCCCATTGTATGGAAAAAGAAATTGCTTCGCTGTGTTTGACCTTTATACAAATTACAGCAAACCCTCCTTACACAACAACAACACACTCGAGTATACAAATAAGACGAATGGAGTCAGTGTTGTTGATAAACAGAGATTTACTGTTTCCCTCACCAGGCTGGAGAGCAAATACAAGATAATGATTTGACATGGCTGACCATGGTGACCATCATTATAATATAATAGTAATAATAATAGTAGTAGTAATAACAATAACAATAACAATAACAATAATAATAATAATAATAGCAAATAATAGTTCAAGAGGACTTTGAGACACTAGCAACTCATCCTCGTCTGTAGATTGCAGCACATGAGAATAAGTGGACAGCAGAGCCAAATAAACCTACAGTGACACAGAAAGATAGGGTTTGCATTCAAAACACCATGAATATGGATGTGACCACAGAAGATTTCAAGTCCCACATTTACTATAACATGACACAGCAAGGAGTGTACTATACACAGGATGTTGCTCACTTGCGTTTCATTTACCTATGTTTCAGCCAGTTCATCTATTCTGGGTGGTGAGGATTTCTAAAAGTCTGTACTAGTTTATTCATGAGTGCTGTTTTCAACATTTCACAACTGCCTTTCACCTTTGTGGTGTACGCCCAAATTGTGTAGCTCCAATATTGTTGCATTAATGATCTGAAGCTCACCTCACATCGTTACCTCAGTTCATCTCAGCGGTATCTACGTGTGTGTAAAACTTAATCCTCCAGCTCTGTTGACAGCTTGTCAGACAAAGCAGCAAGAAGGGGAGAAAGAGAGTGAGGAAGAGTTGAATTGATAAGAGAAGGGAAAAGAGAGTGATGCATCTTCTAGGACATGTGAGGGAGAGCAGAGAGAGTAGGTTTATTTACAGCTCCGCTGAAGGAGGGATGAGCTCACAGACCAGCTGTGTCTTGTGGGGAGTGATAGAGCTGGAGTAAAGAGGAGGAGGGAGGGGAAGAAGAGGGCAGTCAGATCAGAGATCACCTCTCATTCCCCAAACTCAGCTTTAGAGTCCTGCAAACACAGAAGGGAGGTAAAGCCACAAATATGGCCTCCAAACTCAGGCACAGACAGGGACACACAACATCTTTTTTACAGCATAAACACACACATGTAGATGCACACGCAAACGCTGTGAATATGCAGACACAGCTGAGGGTCATGGACACAAAGTGTAACTGTTCTGCTGAATGTGGATTATTAGGTGGAGGGGCGGGGGTGAGGAGAAAGTCTCTACTTGGGAGATTGTTCGTATTATTAAGTGACAGGCAGTCATAGAAAACAGTCATTTTCGTGCTCTTCTAAATCGACGACAAAGTACATGATAACAGGCATCACATGGCAGCTTATGAAGCAGTCAGGTCTGATTATGTTAGAGGGAGAGAGGCGATGACAAGAGTTTGTGGCTGGTGAAAGTGTTAGCCTCATTATAGTTCAGACAAGTCGCTGACTGGCTGGGGCGGGTACAGGATGTCTTATCGGGAACAGAAACATGAAACACATAACGAACCAGCAATGCAACACATATGGTGCACATGCAATGATTTAGTGCCTTACAGTAAAAATTTAGAGCAAACCTAGCTCAGAAAGTGGCTCTACTGACCCCACTGAGCACCGAGCATGACCCATTTCTCTACAAAGTAAAATATCACTACAGGATTTCAACACTGGCAGGAAGCAGTGCAAAGCTTTTATTTCTAATAATCAGTCCTCCTCCTTTCTCAGCCCCTGTGTAATATTCCCACAGTGCATTGTTGTTATTTCGCATTCCACAAAGGTATTGTCCCATTTTTGTGCCGAGGTATACACCAGAGGTTTCCCAGGAAGTGGTGTAATGAGCAGGGTTTGACAGGGGTTGACAGAGGAGAATTAGTGCCTGCAGAGTCCCTCAGCTGGGGGCAGACGAGGGCCAAAGCTGAGGCCTTTTGTCTCCACCAGCAGGTCCCAGTCACCAGGTCCAAGCACAGAAGACAGCCTGTTCCAAGCATCGGCTGTACACTCTGAGCTGCAGCGCCAGCACAACTGTGCCACATGTTCACTTCACAAAACCGGGGCTTAAATCCTGAGCTTAGCTTTGTCTAAAATCCGGATCTCACCACTAAACACTTCCTTCTGAAGCCCAGAGAGAGTGGGAGCAAAACAGTTAAGCTAACCTCAACCCTTTGCACAAACACAAACACACTGGGTATGACCACAAAGATGTGGAAAGCTTTGTCAGGTTATTTGAAATCTGCTAATCCTATAATGGAAAAAGCAGGGCTTCAGAACTGGTTTTAGAGGGGACTCTTTCAGAAAATCAAACGAAAAAACTCAAACCTATAGGGCCAAATATTGCAATATATGCTCACGTGAACTAATGACTACTGACGAGTGCATCTAACCTACACTCTCAGACATTGTTTCCTCCCAGATCCAAATGTCCACCCGCAAAGATGAAAGATAATTCCTCTAAACAGCTCCGCTCCCAGGGTGGGAGGCTAAACGAGAGCCTGGTGGCGTGGCAGAGGACCAGAGATGCAGATGAAAAGCTCTGTAGGCTGATAAGGAAGCCAGGCAGACTGGATGATGAGAAACCAGAAACATGGCCTGTAATGGCGAATTGGCGATTTACTGGGTCTGCCTGCAAGCTACTAGCTGTGGTTGGCTGCAGCAACAAGACAAGGCCACCAAGACAGAGAGGACGAGAGGGGTAGAATCAGAGGAAGGGGATTTCTGCATAGGTTAGGGCCTGATAGAGCTATAGAGAGAGACTGATCATGAGCACTTTGAAGGAGCAGCTTTCAAAGATGTTTCTCCTTGGTTCAACCTCCTTACTTCATTCATTGAAAAAGTTTGATTCATTTTGTTCAAAATTAGATTTCCTAGTCTTACCACTCCAACCTGTGTACACAGTGTTTTTGTAACCACAGCCTTAGAGAAATAGTTTGACACACTGGAAAATACATTTATTTGCTTTATGGTTGAGTTGCATATGAGAGAATCGATACCATGTTCATATCTATCCATTAAATATGGAGCTGGGACCAGCAGCCAGTTAGCTTAGCTTAGTTTATCTTAGCTCAGCATAAAGACTAGAAACAGGAAACATTTAGCCTGACCCTGTCTAAAGGTAATAAAATCCACCTTTCAGCACCTCCAAAATTCACTGAAGACGGCAATTACATCCTGTTTAATTCATACGAAAAACAAAGTGTAAAAACAGGTTGTGGTTTCACAGTGTTGCTGACTTCCTGGAGTCTCAGCTAGCTGCCAGATCTCTGGAAGTCAGAGCATTTGGCCAAGAAGTTCAACACATATCCCCTATAAACCCACCGGGTGCTTTTTGTACAAATTAAACAAGTTACATGTTAATAAATAAGCTTTGGAGGTGTTGGTAGGCCAGCCTTTCCCCTGCTTCTTTTTGTTATGCGAAGCAAAGTGGTCACCTGGCTTCACCTTCATAATTAACGGACAACAATGAGAGTGGTATTAATCTTCTCATCTAATCTAATTTTTGCCAGTTTCTGTGTAAAATCAACCGGGAATGGCACAGGGAATATTGATTTTGTTGCTTTTCTTCCTTTCTAACACAAATTTTTCCCAAAAACTTTGGAGCAGCAACTAGACCTATTACTGAACAATTTAAAGACAGATCTGTCACATGTTCAAAGAGCTTCTGAGCACAGTTTTTCGTTCATTATACTTTCTCATACCTAATGGCTGAAAATACGAGGCCAGTGTTCACAAAAAAGAGCAAAAACGAAAGCACAGTGCAAGCAAGTGTCATTTTATAAGAGCCAGAAGAAATGAGAGCATGCTGTATGTTTGTTTAAAAGTCAGGCAGTGAGGAGAAAAGTAGGCAGCATCCTGGATCCCAGATGCCATGACACAGAAATATTAAGCCACAATTAACAAAGAGCAGAGAAACGCAGAGAAGAAGGAAGAGGAGGAAGAGAGGGAAAGTGGAAAATTGAAAGAGAAGAAAATAATAACAATGTTGCTGCATCTTCACTGTAAATTCACCTGGAGTTCTTACTCTGATCACATCTCTGCATCTCCCTTCTCCTCCCACCTTTCTGTCTTCAGTCTCACAAGGCTTCAGATCCCCTTGCATGTACACACACACACACAACCTCCCACTCACCCCCTACGGCTTGTGCTCCTGGCCCCACTGTACCCAACTGATAGCTCGAACATCCAGGGAATGTGCCTTCATCAAAACACTCTCCCATTTAATTAACAGCCTGACAGCTGGATAAAAGGGAAAGGATGAGCTGGTCTCTGTTTCCCCCTGTTTTCTCCTCATCTCTGCCCTACCTTTCCTGCAAGGCTTGTGCAAGACGAAAAGAACAAAGCAATGGTGCTGCAAACAGCCAAGTGGGCTTCACAGACATCATGAGATGGACCAAAGCTACAAATAGAGCAAGAGTGGAGATGTTTTGATGCATCATTGAACTGTGTGCCTCCAGTAAATGGGTTTGTTTGTTGCGCCTGTACCACAGTATGTAAAGTATGCCTACTAACAGGGCTGTGGCAACCATTGAGGACACAGATGTCATGTCTTTGGTCATATTTTTGGAACTGTGTGGACATCATACTGTCATTTAGAGAAGTTTATATTCTATGATTACATGCATGTTGGGTTTTGGCATTTTTAAAAACGAGTTCGAAAGGTAACAATTTCTAGACTAAAATTTTGACTGTTTCAAGCAAAAAATAAATAAAGACATAAACAAGATGGAATCCTGTTGTTTTTTGTTTTGTTTTTTGATAGATAGATGGTAGATATTTTGATTGGTGGCTTTTGAAAAAACTTCTCTGGGGGAATGTAGACTCAGTATCTCAATCACTTTGTCTGTTTGCACTGCCTACAGGCATATAGGTGATTGCCATGAAACTGGTATATCGAACTGCTGCTGGACACTAGTGAAATTTAATAAAGTCCCAGAAAAGAGAATCAATTTTTAATGGCCTGAGATGTCTCCTCTCATAATACAGACAAAGAACTATGAAGTAAGAGGATTTTTATGCAGCTGTCTGACAGTCATGCACTGATAGCAGAGGTTGAAATTGCTTTCAGAAGTGAATTTGGGATTATGAAGAAGATGACCACATAATTGTGTTCATAATTTCATAAAGTATTTGAAAGGGAACACCACAGAGATGGTTTCGGTGTCGAGACTCACATGAGCCCTTTAGTTTGACAAAATAATTGTTCACTTACCAGCTTTTCCACAGCTTTCAATCCACTTTCTCTATTATCGCATGATCGAAGCTCCACGCTTACTACATGATGACAGCTGTACTGTTAAGTAATCAAAATACAATTGTCCAATGCATGTGGAAGGACATCATTTGCCAGAAAGATTTAACTCAAGGTCTCCTTAATGTTATGTAATTAATTCAGGGTGCAAAAATGGAAAACAAAGGCCCAACAACAACAAAAATGAATCCATTCATTCACTGTTAAATACATTCATTCATTTATTTTCACTATCTATAAGGGCCTAATTCATTTCAGCATTGAGAGGAGTCGATAATTGTGCCAATTAATCTGAGAGCCAGTAAAGACAATTCTAATCAATGAGGGTCAATGTTTTTCAAGCCAAATTTCCAGTGGAAGACTAAGACCATCTTAGGGAAGGCATACATGAAGATATCAGCACACGCCCTGTTTTCTGTGCACTCATAGACATACAGTATAACCTGCTGCTGCTCTTTTGGGCTGTAAAAATAATAAATAAGAATTTGTACTTCAACATCTTTCTAAATGAAGTGGGAAAAGTGGGAGTCACTATAAACAGGCTGTGAATCTAGACTCCTGGTTCTCCTGTTCCCTAAACTTCAAAGACCCCGCTCAACAACACCTGATGACCCTGAACCATCCCAAGCCTCCCTGTACTCATCCTCATAAGCTTCCTACAAGTTTGCCATAACATGTGACTGAGGGCTCCTGGCAGACATCATTACCTCTACAGACCGCACAGTTACATGACCCTCTCATTGGAGTTCCAGATTACCAAGGTCAAAGGTCATATGCAAAAGACTTGGTGAGAGTAAGGGGTAAGTTGCATGCAGACCCACCACACACACACACACACACACACACACACACACACACACACACACACACACACACACACAAACATCTGGGGTTAAATTTGGAGCTCTGTTAGTGCTCAAGGGCGACCCTGTGTGTGAGTGTGTGTGTGTGTGGAGGAGGATGCTGAGTTAGCATGGAGTGTCTTATTTGACTACTGTCAGTCTGCTGGGAGCTTTCAAACACTCAAGGCCCAAACTGCTCTGGTTGTGATAACTCCTGATGACCTCTGTGTCTGACATCATCACTGCCAGACAGAGGTCAGGTAGGGGGTCAGCCAGAGGGGCGCGGGGTGACTTATCTGAGTATACAAAAGCAAGATGAATGTGTGCACCAGGATTTGTGTGTGCAGCAAAAGACGGACTCATGTACATTTGTACGGTCAAAATGCCCAAGTCAGTGCATGTCTTTATGGATGGGAGGTGTCATCAGTTTCTTTCCTTCACCTGTCTTTTGCATTTTCAACAATACTTTATATTCAGTCTTTCATTGCTCATTTAACTAATGCTCGATTGGTGAAGATTTATCCGAACATTGAGCCGTTACACCAGCCAGCAGCCTTAATGCACATGTTCTGGCTGTGCCTGACTCTTTCCACCCTCTGGATAAGTATTTTTTAAAGCTTTTAGTGAGATATTTGAAATCCAATTTGACCCTGACCCAGTCTGTGCCCTCTTTGGTTTAACATCAAAGGAGTCAAAGCTGTCTTCCAAATAGAGCCTATGTGGTCATAGCTCTCACTATGCGCTCCTCCATCCTTTTCTCAATGGGTCAAGGATGCTATATATATATCTCTCAAAGCAAGAAAAAAAAAATACATGCTCAAGAGATCCTCTCAAACCTTTGTTACGATGTGGAGGCCTTTTCTGGATTATGAGGATTCTCTGCAGGAACCCTTTGGTAAAGAGTAGGACAGATGTCGTAAATGTGTTATTACAGCAGTGAGCATCCTTCCTTTTTTCTCCCTTTTGTTTGAGTAATTAATATAAATAGTTGATGATCGTGTCATATTCTTACCCCCTTCACCTGAATGTATTTTGTAATCTGCTATCTATGGGCAAATGTGAATAGAGATCAAAAAGTCAATTGTTGTGTGAAATTTCCCTTAAAAAATATAAAGAGAACAGCCTTTAACTGAAGGTATGAGGCAAATCCCAGATAGAACATATTATTAAAACAACCCACATGTGAAACAGCAGCTGCAGTGACAGCATTACCCAGCTACGGTAAATACAGTGACATCACACTGATGCTGTGCTTGGGTCAGACTTGGGAACAGTGGCGATAAACAGAGCACAGTTGTGAACTCCTGAATTCAGCAGACGTCACAACAGTCGAGTGCCAGAGAGCATTCGCAGGTCTGTTACATCAGCAGGGTGAAGTACTGGCGGGAAAAAGCCGGGGCTACGCACACACTTTAAGAAGTGAGGATTCATCCTGTGAGCCCTGTGCGTCTGGGATGTGTCACTGCAGGGTTATTGTCCTCTTTGTACAGAACTGTTCCTATGTTTGGTGGATATTGACAAAGAGACTTTGACGAATAAACACAGTATGAGGTGATTCCAAAAAATGCTGCTCACACATGCTCTTAAATGTGCGAAATCTATTTAAAGTGTGAGTCAAACAAACTATTTCTGTTGAAGGATTGCATCCTTCACATGAACATTCTGTGTGAGAAAAAGAAAAAAGACAACTTTTATTCTGCCCAGCATGCGAGGCAGTGGAGCGTCCCTCTGGGGTCCCTCCTTGGAGAAATCCCCGCCAGACTGTGGAGACGCTGGTCGGCAGGGGTCACGGAGCATGCTCAGTCCTGTTTTCCCACAGAACTGGCGTGGTTTGTGTCCTTGGTCCCACTGTGTGACCCTCTCTTACTACATACTGTGTCATGCTGCCCAGGGAGCTGTCACTTCCTTGAGACTGCTGGTCAGCCCTGGCCCTCAGTCCCAAACGGAGCCACCGGTTAACTCAGCTTCTTGATAGCATGATGAAGACGTTGATGGCCTCAGTTTACCCAAAGAATTCATCTTTAGTTTTTAGTTACAACACGCATTCGCTCTCTATTTTTGGAGTTATAAATCACCCCTTGCCCTACTTTGTTCAGCCCCTCCAACCCAGTCTTGTGGCTCCATGGGACATTCCAGGATGTGTATCCCAGTCAGACTTCATGGGGAAGTCCACGTACTTGTTCACAGGCGTTATACACAACCCATCCGGCAGCTCCAGGTATGAGAGAGCCGTGTTCTGTCCAGCCACAGCCCTGTCCTGTTAATCACCAGCCCACCACCCCCTGCATTGTGCATTGAGCACGGAGTGGGGTAGTGATGTGTGTGTGTGTGTGTTGAGAATCTCTCACACACACACCCACACCCTTTCACAATCCTCATTCATCCCTAAACTGTAAGACGTCACATCCTGGACACACACGTGCTTACTCACACTTACCCGCAGAGGATGCAATACAGAGCGGCAAAGAATTCACGGAAGGAACACAGATCCACACAGACACACACACACGCCCATCGGCCTGGCTCAATACTCGACACACATCGAGTCCCGCCCATTGCTCATGCCTCAGTGCAGGTGGACATCATCACTTAAGTTTTATTACTCAAGAAAGCGTCCTATGAATCAAAACCTTTTGGCTCAAGATACAAACCAGTAAACAGAAGCAGGAAACGCTGCTATTTGTTCTTCCTGTCTTTGTACATTAAGTTCTTAATATTTCCCAACTGAAGCGATCAGTCACAATTTATGGTCAAAACTATTCCCCCGTTCTTTTCCAGTTATCTTCCACCCCTTTAACACAAGTCAGCCTGCCTGTAGAGATCAGTATATGAACATACTGTTACAGAAATAGACTGAGGTTTCTACAAAAGCAGGTTTTACTGAGTGGCAATGCCTTCCCTAAAGGCGCCTAAAATATTGACTTTACTTTTTCTACATCTCAATCATTGTGTCTGTCTGCTGTGTGCTTTATTACTGTGCCTCTATAACAGCTCCACAAGGGTCTCCCATGTATGATTAGCAATAGGTTCACCAGAGAGACTGTTCTGTTGGAGTCTCAGGTGATAAAACCAGCCCACAGTCGTGATAAACATAGCAGTAAATGTGGACTTTCTCTCTGTCTCCTGGCTGGTGCCTTGTGTTTTTACAGCCCTGTGGGCTTCTGACAGTCTATTTAGTACTGATAATAATTCCACTTTTCTAATCCAATGAGAGAAATAAACAGACCAAGAGGTGAACTGGCTATTGATCCTCATCTCTCTATGGTAAATTGTTGCTCATGGTAATCACATCATATCGAATGAGGTACCACACATCATGTATTCAAGGACACTGGTCAGAGAGGTACAGCCTCGTGGACAGTGCTGATTGGTCTCACAAAGCTCACTGATTGAAGATGTTCTCAGAGGCTGAAGAGGCACGAGAGGAAGGTAAGATTGATGGGGGGTGTCAGGTAACTGCAGTCTCTTACCTCTGAACCTATCTATTCCTGCCTGAGGACTTAAACCAGCCCCTCTCCTGGAAATTAAAACTGAAGTGATTTATCTTGGTATTTGTTATGGAAGGAGGTGTGTAGTTATAAGCACATCTCATGTGGCTGAAAGGCTACTGGAAGGAGTATTGATGTTCGGGGTAAATCCTGTCACTGATTCCAAACAACACATTAATTTTAAGCTGCACTGATCTTTTTTGGTCACTAAGGAAAAGAACTCAACAACAAGTTAAACATCACACACACACTGACATGTTATCATGTCTTTGTCAGTGGCAAATGGCAAACATTTGCCTGCTTACACTCCCAGCACAGAGAGACCCAGAGCAACATCAGCACTCATTTGGAGTCACGTTTCTGGTGATCTTATGGATTTGGGTTTTTGGGTCACCACCAACTTCTGAGAAAAAAAAAACAAAAATGACTGCTTAAGCTGCTGAATGCTTCATTTATTTACCAGCTAGTTGCTAATGTTGTCTGTCTGCCATTTGGTGCTGACAACGAAATCTACAGTGGGTTTACCAGAGTTTGTTTGCTGGAAACAGCTGTCTGTTGGTGTAAAGTAGTCAGTATGGGCGACCTCTTTCACAATTGTTCATAGTGAAATTGGGCCAACCTGAGCCTCCAGAGCAGCTGCAGCACTGTCTCATTGATCCAACATTTTCTGTAGATATTCAAGGATGAAATATGATGACTGAGAAAGTCATAATATTAAGATTTACAATTTCATAATCAACATAAACATATGAAGATGTTCCACCCTGGACAGGTTTGATGGTTCACACCTGGCACCAAACAACCAATATCTTAATGGATGGCTGTTTAAAAAAAGATGACCACTTTTCCATTTCTGACCTGATTTAGAATTTAAATGTTATCTATTCAAAGATTTAAAGCTCTGCTAATCCATGCTTTTTATATTAACAATGGATCAAAAGACTTGATGTAATGAGGACCATGTCATTCATAGTGACAAACCTGGAAAGTGTGATCACCCAACACTATAGTTCCCCTCTGCTCTGCTGACTGTTGTAGCATCATTTATGACCCAGTTTACTGTTTTGGTTCAGTGTCAACACATCAGTCAAAAATCTTTGATAGAAAACCCACTGTACACCATCTGCCAGCAACAAACAGCAGGCACTCAACGTCAGCAAGTTGCTAGTGTACGTAATGGAGCGTTTAGCAGCTAAAGCAAAAGCTTGTTGCGCTGCCCTCAAGTGGTCAAACAATTCAATTCAGATTTCTATAAACTTGTGGTTTGTGGTCGGTGTGCAGGTCCTCTCTTAATTATAAATACTCAAACAAGCAACAAACAAGTAGAAAATTGTACACCAAATCTAAATGAAATCTGGAATACTTAAAGGTTGTCGGCTGAGGCCACAGCTTCCATCTTACAATAAAAAAAAAATGACTTCAGCATCACGAGACCTTTCTCAGCTCTAGCAATCTACCTAGCGGTATGGATGAAGCATGGGTTCCTGTAATGACCGCCTTTCCATGCCCACTACAAAGAAGCCAGTTTCCTCTGGTCAACTGTTCCAAACCAGTTCACTGCAACCAGCAGGAAGTTAACAGCCACCACAGTCAACTCAAAGCGTGCCTGTCTTTGTTCAAAAGGCCAAACAGCCTTTGTTCTACTGTAACAAAGAAGAAGACCTAACACAGAGAGCATGCAGAGAGTCTCAGGACTGTTTGGTGCCACGACAGGTCTGAGTACGGTGCAGAAAACAAAGGTCTTATAGACTAGTTCTCCACAGCTCAGGCATGCTGATCAGGCCACACAAGGAGCTATTGTTTGTGGAAATGTTTATTCCAAATGTACCTTTCATTATTTCTACTTTGTTTTCTGCTACAGGCCGGCGGCGAGGTCAAAGCGCAGATGTATATCTGATTTGTGTTTTTCTTGGCTCGCTGCAGCCTGATTAGCATGCTGTGTGGATCTCCTTGCAATTCCTCCAGTGGTGGAGATCGACCAAGTGTGTGTGCCCTGCGCTGCAAAAGCAATTCAGTTTGTGTACATTAGATAATGTTGCGGTTCTGTCATATATGCCAAAGCCTCACATTTGGGACTGAATTAAGTCAGTTAATTTCAACAGCAGCCTTATGTTTTGTTGATTCTGTGTGGAGAGTACATAGCAACACAACCTCATTGCATTATGGTTTTGGGAATAGAAGCTGTCACCCAACACAAATCTTGTCGTTAACCATAGCTTGTGCAGTTCCTATATTATAGTTATTACAAAGAAGCTGCTCTTAAAGAGAGGAAAAGAATCGTGAAAGGGGCCATGAGAAAACACTTAACTTGTGTTGACTCAGCATATTTCTGTGCTGCCTCTTGCTGACGTCTCTGTGTCCAGCCCCTGCAGCCTGTCTTTAACTGCACCGTGCTATAGATGAATTGCTACTTTGATGTAGTGATGCATAAAGGGACGATGGGAAGCGCACCATGCAGCGGTCAGCCAGTAACTCAACTTGAAAGCAAACCATGTGTTGGTGTGTGAGTGTGTTTGTTGGACGGGCATGCAGTGCATAGGGAGGGATTTGAGTCATTCTTTTTCATGTAGTAAACACTGAATCAGCCCACACAGGACCTCCCACCTTTTCTGCGTCCTTGCTGTAAGACTTCATAAATCACTCACTAAATCATCTGTCAGTGTCACATGCCTGACAAGATCGTCGGCGGTCAGTGAATGTGCGTTTGGGAGCGCACAGAGCTCCCCTCTACAAAGGAAACTACATGTGTTCAGCTCCACCGAGTTACCCACTCATCTCCAGTACAACCAGATAAATCTCTCACATGTTCAATGCTTATTCTATACTTCAAGGTTTTGAATTTTCCTCCCAGTCAGACTTCATGGGGAAGTCTGACTGGGAGGAAAACATGGAAGGACTGGCCTCAGAAAAAGATCTACTCAACTGACGGCGATCATAAAAAAAACCTTATTGTCTAAATATCTTAGCCTGTTTCATCCAAGCAACAGTAGAGGGCGTTTTAACACGAGTGACCCTGAGCCAGCGTGCTGCTGCGTGATATCAGCTCACCCTTTGCCAGACTAATCAATACCACGAACAAAGAAGCTTCAGACCATCATCTCCCCATGACCCTGACTATGAGAAATACACACGTCCACACACGTCCACACAAATTCCTACAGTGACAAATTAATCCGTCTCTCTGTGACAGAATCCTTGGCTTGGATGTGTGACACCCTAACTCACTGCTTTATAATGGAGAGTTGGGGGGGGGGGCAGACTGCTCTCCTTGTAGAGCATCAGTCACACTCTGGTGAGCCTGTGAGTTATAGGGAGGTGACAGTTTGTCTGCCACAGGAAGTGGTCTGTTGACTGTTCTCACAGTTTCAAGACAGTGGTGCTGCTACGGAGAGAGAGTGTGATGACATAAAGTGGCCACTAGATGACACTGTGGGACACACTCAGCACCTGAATGCAGCGCACTGATATTGTGCTGCTGACACAAACACATTTTATCTATTATTTAGACAAAAAAATAGACTTTTTTCCTCATTTATAACAAGGGAAAACAGCTGCAAACAAGCTAGTAGTTTTGAATTACAAAAAAATTACCAATAATTTAGCATTCGGCATGTTTTTTCCCCTCATAAATGTGATCCAATGTGAGGTCTCTGTTGCTGTGCCTAGGACAGCTAATGGCTGTAGTCTTATGAAGTTAACATTCTGCTCACATTGTCCAGCAACAGCCACAGCATCCAATCTCATAAGCCAGTTCAATCATTTCTTATTTTAGCCATAACTTTCTGAAAGAATCTGATCTTTATCATTCAGGTCTGTCAATTAAAGTTTGAAACAGGCTTTTTGAAAATTGTTTTTCTGTGTTAAAGGGACACTCCATTTTAATTTATTTTACATTTAGTCCTTCATGCAGGTCAAGCTCCAAAAATCTTGGATCCTACATCTCCCATAATGCAATAATGCAATGCATTGTTTGTTAGCCTGCCTGGTAAACGCCATGACATTCAAACTCCACATCCTCATTTTTTTAAAGTGTAGGCTAATTTGATGTCTCCAAGCCCAAGCTGAGATAAACCTGATGACATGACAAGGATTTTGACTGTTTCTCAGCTTTGGCAAAGCTCCTCCAGAGCCACAGAGAGCATCACACGACTGTGCTCCCACGCTGGGTGGAGCTCACTGATTTCATATAATATGTAATACACAGTAGGAAAACCACAGGTGTTATTGTGTGTAATACATTTGCCCACAGTGTCTAAGAACTGTAGCCCATTAAATGATGCATTGTGCAAATGATTAAGAAGTGCCAAGCATTTTACTATGTGTTGATCTCAAGGCACTCAGTTATACAGTGGAAACCATGGCAACCTTTCACTGGCCATGTTGTGTATACAATGGCCACACACCAGCAATTTATTCAGCTAATCAGTCAAGTGCAGAATAAACAGCCTCCGTGTTGTAACAAATCATCTGTGTTAAGATGATTACTGCCAAATAATGACTCCTCATCAAAGTGCATCCTGCACTCTGGTTTACTTTATTTCATTACTGCTGTTCAAACACTTTTATATTTATCTTATTTTATACATTGTCTTTAGACTATTTTCATCCTTATTTTATCATAATTTGATTATTATTAAGTGGGTTTTATTTTAAATACATACATTTTCTATCCCTGTCTGTATGTTCATTCCGTCTTTTTTTATGTGAAGCACATGGTGCGTGTGATTTCTTGTATGAGAGGTGTGACACAAATAAAGTTTAATATTATTTTTAATTAATTAAAATACTTTTTTATCCACACATTTTACATTTTACCCAACATTAGTCAGTATTTTCAATGCTAAATCTTTTAAATACATCTGTTAAGTGGGGGTTAACCATACTTGCTTCCAGTCAATTATGAGGCTCCACTTTAAAGTTAACAGAATAACCTGATTTAGTGCAGTGCTTAATCTGATACACACACAAATAGAGGTTAGGTTAGATTAAATTAGTCTGTTCTGTGGCGTCTTGTGTTCTTCTTCTCTTGCGCTGTCTTTGAGGTGTGACTGAGGCATTCTGGGAGCTTAGGATCAAACCTCTCCTACCTTCTCATCAATGGAAAAGAGAACCAGCATTCATCCACTCAGGATGATGATGACGAACCAGTTTGAGCTGAGTTCTCTGCAGGTCAAACTAGAGAGCTTCTACTCTCTTTACTTCTCTGGCCAATCAGAGTTGCTCTTTGAGTTGAGGGGCCAATTACAAAGACTCTGGTTCAGTCAGTAAGAGCTCTTTTACTGAAAGGCCTGCAAATCAAGGAGATGGCTTCACCCAGTGGCCAACCGGTCAGAACCAGTGGAGCAAATATTTCGTTGCATCCTTGAGCTGTCTGTAGCGGCTGTCTGCAGCGGCGCTTTACAACCAGCAGCCATTTCCAAAACACCTGCGGGCCAAAGACAGTGCTTCTGCTACATTTGCCACATCAATTACACTGATTGATTTATACTATCTGGTGGAAGGCCTGAATGATATAGAACATAAAAACAACAACAAAAAGATTAACCAATCAGTATTCCTCTGCTTCAATCAATCAAAGCAAGTTCCATCACATGATTTCCATATCCATCAGCTATATAAAAGGCAGTGAGATTGAAAACAGTTAATGGTTTCCTACAGTACTATATTCTTACTCAGCCACAGAGCATACTCATACTCATCACTATCATGATGCGTATACATTAACTGTGCAGGGAAATGTTCAGTTTGTGAATTCATATCAGACCACACTTTTTTTTTGATGCTGGAACATTATCATTTAGGATTCCAATTGCATTGCATAAATATTTATAAAGCAGGTTGTGCATCAAAAAATGCGTCTGGAGGTTTATAGTCATGTATGTATGGAGGTTACACAGGTATTTATTTATAGACACAGAGATATTGATTCTCACAAAATGTGTCTGATTCCCATTTGGTTTTGTCTGACTTCTAATGCAGTGCAGGTGTGTGTATCAGCTCTTGCATAAAATAATTTAGCCTTGAGACAGCCTCACACGAAAGAAAAGAAGCTCGCACAGTGGTAGTTGTGAATTCACTCCACATCATTTGAACTGTGAGTGATATTATCCAAGGTCCCCATTTACCTGTGTGTCTGAATTTATGCAACACTCACAACTAATAAATCATATTTGAAAACAATATTTGACTAATACTTATTTGACTCTTTGTTGGTATATTTTCCATATTTTGGCTATACTTTATCTACGAGTATGACTGCTACAGCTACTGTTGTAAAGAAAGAATAGATTATCTGATGTCCTTGTTGTCTTTTCCAAGTTCACCACCCACTTAAAAAAATCTCACCACTCCTTTTGTATGTTGCCAAAGTAACACTCTGCCTCTTCCTTCCACGACTCCTTTGAGGCAACTTCAGAGCATCAATATTTAACCTGACATTGTCAAATCTAAAAAAAGAAATGATGCTGAAAGGAAGGCAGAACTTTGAAGCATGTTTGCCTGTAGACCCACACTGAACACATGACTGATTTCCGCTTTGAGTTTGATGACAACACAGACACACAATGTGCATACACAGCCATAACAAACACGTTACAGCCATACTGAATATGCTCTTGATTACACTGGAACTAATGGGATGCAGCACAAACCCACTGGATGGAACAGAGGGGCTACTCGACATAGGTGACGGATTATTTCTATATCCTCATTTCATTTTCCTGCTTACAGGACAGGACGTATGATCTCATGCAATATTTTACAGAATAACAGAGGGGCAGCTGTACTGACAGTGGGAAATCATTGCAAAAGAGATCCTGCTCTCAGTGGCCTTCCCTGGTTAAAGGGAAGTATTGTGTTCACATATCAACACATGCAAGAGCTGCAGATGAAACACAAGACTCTTACAACCCTTTTCCAAATCTGACTTCAGATGCACTTCTATATGCAGAGCAGTAAGTGAAGGCTTCGCCTTTTATACAGCCTGACATTCAGCGCTGATTGACTGTCTTCAGTTCAGTTATATGTTCAGTCTGTTGAAAGTTCAAGCTGGAACATTCACTTCAATACAAATTAACCTCAGCAAGCACTATAAATGAGGTTAACGGCTCAGCAGCCTATTAACAACAACAGTTATCGGATTATGATTGTTTGTGAGGCTTTCATGATCTTTTAATAAGCTTTTAATGAGGAAGGCAGTACTTTGCATTATGGCTGAGCTGAGGGGAGCTCCACTGCTAAAAGCTACTGATTCAGTTATTGACACTGGTGATCCAGTGTGCTCAGTACAGTTTGAAAATGTGTTCGTGTATGTACTGAACACCTGGACTTTGTCCATATACACATTCTTCCTCATTGTGGTTGGTTTCCTAGTTAAATTTCTTCAATCTGTGTGTCATTGTTGCCAGTTTCTTTATGGTGTTTGAAGGATTGTGAGGACATGCTCTGGAGATCGCCCATTGGAAGATACAGCTTCACCACTGGGGCAGCGGTTTTGGACCCATCTTCGTGACTTTGCTTCTTTGTGAACAGCTCAGCTCTCTACAACCCTCTAATCTACATCTGCATGAACACACTGTGCTGTGGAAGGAGTTCTGTGTCCTCCAGCTCGTCCCTTCCATCAAACTGACTCAGAACAGCAGCTTATAAAAAGTTATGAAAAGCAATACCTTCATTTGTTAACTCTTTAAGAGTGAGAAGAAGAAAAAGCCCAGTTACTTTTACAGACTGAACAACCGCATTGCAATTAGTTTCAGAAAGTGAAGGTTTTTCATTTTGTTGGCTACAATTCATGACATATTCCAAAGAAAGGTTTGAATGAAAACACTGATCAGAGGGTCTGGGCAGTATCTTCATCTTGGAATAACCATGACCAAGTGGCCTCACACAAAGTTTGAGATGAATCATTCAACAGTGCAACAGGCAAAGGGAACATTTCTGCATGCATTTCTTATGACAGTATAACTATTTCATTGGTTCAGGCCGAGGCAGCCTTCAGAGTGCCATTTCTCCTCTAAGAGTGGATGAGTCACTCCTAAAACTGCATTATTCTTACCATGAGGTGGACTGTAATTTGCCTTTGATCAGGAGCACCGCATGCATGAAACGGGATGAGGGATTTAGCTGTGAGACAGAGACCTGATGAGAGGAAAAACACTTGAATCTGTATACCACATGCAGCACAAGTTGGGGTTTGCTTCTTGCACACATTTGAACAGAGGAAGGAAGCCAGGATGGTGACCCCGGGGCCAGGCAAAAGTTCAGCATCTTGACATCTCTAAAGGAGCGTCAGCAGTGGTGATTGTGGGGACATCACTCAGGAGCTGCACTGATTGTGACTGTCCTCTGACGCATGTTTCAGTGAAATATCCAGTTTTTCCATTGAAGAAATTAATATTACTATTCACCAAGCCTTGTTGCTGCACAGCCCATTGATCAACTTCTTTAAAAAAATAGATAAATAAAAATATTCCACAGACAAACACTGGTACACTAACAAACTGTGTAACTCCCCCAGCTGTACCTGATCACACTTACTCTACTTAAACCTGCATTAAAAGGCCCTTTTCTCTGAGGACATTTTAACATATCAAAGTGGGAAAAGCACAGGTGCTAATAGTACAATTAATGATTGGGTTTCAGGATCACAGTGTTGTGCATGCTGGCTCACTGCCACGGTTTATTTGGACACTTGAAATAACAGAGCCATCCTTAATGTTATTAGTAACACCTGTGGTTTTCCTACTGTGACAAGTCAGAATGTTTGCGGTGAAAAAGCGAACAAGCTGTGGACCACTGATATGGCAAGCATGTTAGCATTGTACAGTTAATAGATTTCATAATCCTCCAGCTTCCATCTGTCTGTGAGTGACCCCATCACAGGTAGTGCTTTTTATTCAATTAACGAGAATTAATGTAACAAGACTAAGAGACTAGCTCTGTAAGGCTACACACGGGCACAGAGCTGCCCTGAGCTAAATGCTAACATCAGCGTGCTAACATGGTCACAGTGACGTTAGCAGTGGTGTTAATGTGATGATCTTAAGAAAGCATGTTCCTATCTTAGTTTAGAATGTTAGCATGCTAACTTTTTCTATTTAGCACATAACACAAAGTAGCTACAGCTGAAGCTGATGGGAATGTCATAGATTTTGCAGATATTCTGTCATAAATCAGTGTACTGGACGAACTGGAAATCATGTGATGCTGCTAGGTGAAACAATCTAAATAAATAAGTATTTATCTTTTTATTTATTACTGCAATCCAGAGCTATCACCATATTTTACTCAAAACTAAAAATTACAACCTTATGGTGGTGGTAGAGTAGGACTAAAGGTCAGGGGATCACAAAGTCAGCAGGCTGAATGTCTGTGAGTTGAGATATTATGGCTCAAAATATTGATTAGTGCACCTTTTTTAATTTTAAGTCTCCTTAGAAAGGCCTGTACCCTCAAAATGAAGGTACCATCAGGTGTTTGGACACTCGAACACACGAAAAACAAATAAATGCAAAAGAGTGCTCTCAAGTGTTAGTTTAGGTAAAATGTCTCTAATCTGCTTGATCTGAAGAAACTTGAATCAAGCACAAAATGACCAGCTGTTAAAGCAAATTAAGAAAAATCTAGTTATTTTGGGATTTTTCAAAAGGCTTACCAAAGATATCCATTAAGTTAACACTGGGATAAAATAAAAATCTCCATGGCTCCAACTTAAGGGAGAAAAGGCACAATTTAATTAAAAATGACGGTCTCTAATCTTATGAGACACGGTGTCTTTTTTCACAGCTGCTGATTGATTAGTGTGACAACTGCAAGAGGCCGCAGCCATTTTTCTGCTTAATAAAACCATCCGCCACAACAGCCTCAAGCATTACATGTACAATTACCATATCCTACTGAGTGCTGTTATTATAAGCATGATAAGAAAAAAACACTCACTGCATGAAATGCCCTTTGAGCAGCCACAACACATCCCTTCACCACTCCTCTCTCCCCGAGAAGGTCGATTTCCATGCACAGCTGAGCATGAGACAGATACAGCATTACAGCAGCGTGGATGTCCATAACATGACAGCGGTGGGAACCACAACAGGCTTGTTATGTAGGACGCTGAGCTTCCTGTGAGAGAAGTAACTTCAAAATTTAGAAACTTGCTCCCTCTCTTGAGTGAAAGCATCTTGAAACCCTGTGCACACAGCCAAAAATAACCCTGCGCTCTTGTTTTCTTTTCATTTACTTTTCTCTCTCAGCCTTGTTTACGCGTCTACAACTCTCGTCTGCTCCAGTCAGCTTGAGGAAAGAGCCCGTTGCATCGGTGTTTCCATGGCAACGGGGAAGCAGAGGGTCTCCAAGGTCAGAGTGAGAGCACCTGGAGCCGAGCTGATGGGAGAATGCTGGGCTGTAGTCACGCTGTTATTGGACATTTCATTACCATCTCTTCCTCCCGCCTGGCACTGACATGATAAATTGTCACCAGACACAGGCTGTTAATCATTTCTGGGGTCGCACAAGTAATAAAACACAGAGCTCTGTTCCTGCATTTGATGATGAGAAGGAGTGGAGTATGTCCTGAGAAAGAGGGAGAGATTTAAAGAGAGGGGAGGAGAGTGTTTCGGTGCTGGAAAGTGGATTACATCCATTATTTAGGAGCTACTTCCCCTTCACTGTGAGAGAGGGGAGAGAAAGGACAAGTGTTTGCAGGATACAAACATCTCCTCTACGTGGGCTGCAGTACTTCCTAACAAGATCTCACTTTTTAGGAAAAAAATAAATAAAACTGTGACCTAATTGTAGTAAAGATAGTACAAAATGAAAGTATGTACAGGTATCAATTCACAATAAAAGGCTGCCTTACATTTTGCAAGCAATAATCTTATAAATGAGTTGCAGTGCATGAGTCTGTACTCACAGGCAGCAAGAGCCGTAAATGTAGCCATGTAAAGACACTTTCAGATCATTGCATCAAAAGGAGGAAATGTACTGCGGCCTTGTTGAATGGCAGAGAAACTGGGCCAAAAAAAGCTCAGATATGTTACCGTTTGATCGTGATACTTCGTCTCTGCCTCCCATTTCCTCTCATGAGCTGCAGATTGTGTCCATAGGGTAATCTTGAATGCACACTTTTGAACATATGGTATTAAGTACCTTGCCATGTGCTGCAGCAATTGGAAGAAAGCTCTTATGATATAAGCTGTTTGCAGTGCTCCATGCATGCATGCATGCTTGAGTTTTGACATGCTAGTGTCTTAACAGTGAAAGTAAATGTTGAGGAAAAAAGGATAAAAGGACCATTTGTCTACTGTCTTGGTATGAGTTGCAAATATGCCTCATCTTTCTGTATATGAGCACCAAGCGCTGCCAGATAACAAACTTCTCTGCAGCATAAAATCCCAGCTGGCATTCGCAGGTCACCAGGAGTGACCACCATGTTGCTGTTTTTTTTCTCATCTCTCTGTTGTCTTGTGGAGTGAATAACAAAAAAAAAAAAAAAAAAAACACAACACAGCCCTCCCCAATGTCATCGCCCACCTAGCACTGTCACTATCCTGATATACTGACACAGCTTCCCCGCTGTCTGCTCTCTCTAAAGGAAACGTCTTTCAGCAGAGACAGTGGATACAGGAAGAGGAGGAAGGGACTGCTGAGGACAACGGGAGAAATAGGGCATTGAAAAGGGCCAAATCAAAGTAAGCAGTGAGAGGAGGAGTGGAGGAACATTTTTTGACTGCTCTATCCAGGCTTTGATGTTGTGAAAGGATGGAAGCTCTTTGCTTTTTTTTTTTCTTCAAAGACTTTATTTCCACACACACACACACACACACACACACACTTTTGGAAGGCTTGAGATAACAATATCAGCCTCTTCACTCTTTTGTTTGCCCAAATGATGAGAGCTCAGTACTCTACAGACGTTCTACCTGCCACCCAGCATCTGCCTTGCTATGACACCTCCACTCTCAGTGACTAAAATCCCACAATGAGTCTAATGGCTGCGATAATCAGAGACCAAAGCAAAACAACCACATAATTGTTCATTTGTTGAATATATTATTTTATTTTAACATCATCATCATCATCATCATCATAGTTTAACTTTTAATTTTCCCTTCATTCATTTAAAATGATCACCTCTGAATGTACACATACTGCAAACTGTCAAAAATATACAAACAAATGCAGGCTTGTGCTATAGTCTGGTCAAATGTCTAAAAAACAGTGGCACTGGGGAGAGAGAGTGAGAGAGAGACAAAGAGACAGAAAGCATAAAGGCGAGAGAGAGAGAGAGAGAGAGAGAGAGAGAGAGAGAGAGAGAGAGAGAGACATTGAAACCGGTAAAGACATGCACAGCATCAGTGTGAGCACCGGTTACAGTGATCCAGGTGCTCAGTACTTCCATGGGATCCTCGTGGAAAAGTACATACATTTCATCATCTGACAGTGCGGCACAAAAATGCCCGACACATATCAAATCAAAAAGAAAATGTCGCTCATTAATGGAACTGTTAGGCACATCATTGTTTTTTATGGTTTTACATTTTCTGGAAAAGTCTGAGTTACTGTAAATGCAGAATGCTTAACCAAAAATAAGGAAATAAAGAGAAAAAAAACATACAATTAAAAAAGAAAGAAAAAAACAGCTTTCAAAAGTCATTTTGGAATCACTGTCTTGTTAGTAACTCAACATTGTTACATAATGTGTGTTTCTGTGTTTGTGTGTGTGTGTGTGTGTGTGTGTGTGTGTGAGTGTGAGAGAGAGAGAGAGAGAGAGAGAGACAGAGAGAGAGAGAGAGAGAGAGAGAGAGAGTGGGAGTATGTGTGTTGTCTGGTGTGTGTGTGTGTGTGTGTGTGTGTGTGTGTGTGTGTGTGTGTGTGTGTTCACAATTGGGTGCATTTCTGTAGAAGTGTTAATGGGAGTGAGTACTTGAGGTGTTTTGTGGGTAGTGGCTGTGACTGGCCGACAGCCATCCAATCAGATGCTCAGGTCTTTGGGGTTCTCCTTGTAGGTCTTCTTGGGCTCAGGGAGCGAGGGCTGGGATGAGCGACTGGTGTTGTTCTTGAGCGTGCTGTAGTACTCTCTCACCTTCGCCGCTACAAAATTATCGTCGTCCTCTTCGTCCTCAGAGTCGTCCCTTCTGAAGCTCCGGACCGGGGAAATGTCTCTTCCCAGGCTACGGGTTCGGTACTGCGGCTCGGGGGAACTACGTCGGCTGGCGTAGCGCCCATCCCTCTCCGTCCTCTCAGGTGAGCGGCCCCTCAACAGCGAGCTGTACCTCTTGTAGGCTGAATCTGAGTCGGGGGTGCGCACTCTGGGCAAGGTCAGATCCCTGTAGGTGTCTCTCTGGTCACGGGATGCCACGTCCCTCAACAGACTGTCCCCCCTGTAGGCTCTATCCATGGAGGAGGCTCTCATCAGCAGACTGTCCTCCCCATACAGCCGCTCCTCCCTGCGCAATGGCGGAAGCGTCGCCTCCCTGTTCAGGCGGTCCAGGGCTGGAGCCTCACGGAGGATGCTGTCCTCGAAAGGGAGGCTGGGTTCAGGAGTCTTGGCTGGCTCCTTCAATACGGCCTCACCCCCGTTGGGCCTCTCGATGCCGTGGCTCGGTCTCTCTGGGGAGGCGTGCCGGCGGTAGGGGTCTGCAGAGTGAGCATGGCGTCTGGTGGGGGAGTGGTGATGAGAGCGGTGGGGGGACCTGTGGCGGTGAGGCGAGCGGTAAGGAGAGCGGTGGTGGTGGTGTTGATGAGAGGAGGAGTGCTGACCGTGGCGTCTCTGGGGGGAGCGGCCATGGCGGTGTCGCTCATGGCGACTATCCAGGGCGTTTTCTGTGCTGTGTGACCGGCTGTGCCCCTTGTCAGGTGTGCGGTGGTGACTCCGGTGGTGCCCGCTGGAATGGTGGCGGTGGCCGTCACTTCCCTTGTCATTCTTGCTCTTGAACAGCGCCCCCATGGACTTTTTCACCGTGTGTTTTCCCGTGCTGGTTTTCTTGGTGGGGGAGCGGTGGCTGTGTTTGGAATGGTGCTGCTTGCCGGTGCCAGTTGAGTGGCGGTGTGGCTCCTTCTTGCTCCGGGATGATTGGTGTGGTTCTGGTGGGTAGCTTGTCTCCGATGGCGCGTTGGTTGGGGGCATGGCGCTCACTTCCGCAGCGTTTTGTAACCCTGAGGCTGGGTTGGCTGCGCTGCTGTCGTTGGGGCTGCCGTCTGCAACAAATGGTGACATACAGACGAGGGAAGGGGGATCAAACATGCATCTAGACTCTACAAGCTCCTGTCTGCTTTCATATGAACCATGCTGAATCACTCAGACATGAAGCTGAGAACACTTTCAATGGAAGCCATTCTGATGTTAATGCCAGCAAAGATGGCTAGTTGTTAGATGGCACACCAACAGCCAATGGTAAAAGATTAGTGTAGCTTACACATGACAGTCAGAGGCAGTGACACAAAGGCAGCCATTGCTTGAGGAGACTTGTTACCAATAACAAACCTGTTCCCAGGTCTACCTAGGGTCACCTCTCTGGAGCAGACTGGGACTTGGTTGGTCTGGACTTGGACTTGGCTGGACTGGAGGCTGCTTACAGTCAGTGCCAACGTGCTGCATGTTGATGCTGCTTGATGTACTAATCAGCCATGCTCTTTCATGCACTGTCATGACGCCTTAGAATTCTTTGTAAATGTTTAAAGCAAATGAAATGCTTCAGATGGAAACTATCGCTGTCTTGCAGCTAACAGTGTGTACGGTTTAGGTGGCATTTTACGAAGACGATACTTCAATCATCTGCACAAGTTTACATCAGATTTAACTGTGTTACCTCGAGGAATTTAATCAAGTTAGTCTAACTAAACCATCTACATCAGCAGCCACCACAGTGCTTCAACTGTACAGTTGTTCTACGCTGTTCTACTTCTATCTAGCTCCAGGTCTACATTTATTGAATGAATACAAACTACAGGAATACAACTACAGTAGAAAACTGGCAATAATTAAGACATTGTTCTCTGTTGGATTGTGGCCTGAAGGTTAAATGCAGCTGGAGCAGGCAAATGTATCAAGTATCCATGAACAGCAGCTATGGCAGCGGCGGCACTGGTGATGCATTTTGGGCGAATGGATTTGTTTGCATGGAATAGAGCATGGGCATGGGTGAGTTGAGGCCACACCACAAAGATCAGGATGGAGAAAGAGACAGACAGAGAAAAAGGAAGACAGAAGTGGGAGGGAGAGCCAGACAACAGGGGAGGACAGTTACAAACCGTGGTCTGATTTTGGAGGACAGAGGCCTCCCCCATCTTGTCATTTCTCATACATGCAGTGAGATGGGGAGCGACCATCCCTGAAGGAAGACAAGAGCCCAGCGCAATACAGGAAGATACAAGAAAGAAAAAAAAAACAGAAAAGAAGAGAAGAGCACAGGGTTTAGATTGCTTTGGAACTTGAAGGAAGAAAAGGAGAATTATTGTGTTGATTTTCAATGAAAAAAATGTGTTTATTTGATCATTGAGTCATTCAGAAGAAAGAAATAGTCCAGGAAATTGCCCAAACCCCTTCAGTGGAAACCATCAGTTACAGAGAGAAGTCCTGGAACCAACCGAACACACACCCAGACACACTAACCCACACACACCTGAACATGTGGACACAGAAGCAGCAGAAACCCAGATCCCCAAAATAAAGACAGTGAGACTTGCACACCCACAACAACAGCGTATGAAGCAGTTTTACATTGCTGACAGAAAACAAAAGAAATACTGGCAAGACTGTCAAAGGTTGTGCCAACTAAAAAGTACAAACAATGATCCAAAATATACAAGTTCACATGATGTCATATCGGTGCGCAAATAAAATTACATTGATGAACTTTTCAAGACAGGCAAATGCATCTCCACTCAAAAAAAAAGTAACAAAAAGAAAACATTTATGATGACTCGTGACTATCAATCAAAACTGGTCAATACGATTAAAAAAAGAAATGTTCCATAAATATTATGGAAAATAGACAATTGAAGGAAAAAAAAATCCAATTTACACTTTTGACAAGTTCATGCAGCAATAGACTTTTATCCATTAATATGTGGTTTCGATTCATGGCTCTGTACATGGAACAAAAATACTTGCCTCTATTCTTTTCATCACTGTACAAAACGTCTATATAATTGGAGCAACTCTTTTTCTTTTTGAATGGGGATGGGTGGAGTTCCTGTCGTCACAGCTTTTCAATGACTTTAACAGTGGGTGCAAATAAAATCCATGGATTAGTGAGTAATGTCAAGCACAGTATGGTGAGATTTTATCTTTGAAATGGCAAAAAAAGCATCAGACTGCCTTTTCTTCTCAATTCAGTTCTCACTTAAAACCCTTAAGAGTTCAGTAGCGTACATTCACCTTCAATAAATATCATAAATACGTTTGTGTCACGTCCTAACCAAAGCTGCGAGATGTCCCGTTTTATCACGGGATACAATGGATCAAGTTTTCTTTTCCTCTTAACACTAAATTAGTGTTTTCTGAGTATTTGGAGGCCTCGATGTTACTTCTTACCCATGAGAAACATTGATTTTCACTACTCTGGTCATTCAAACCCTGTAAACAGTTTCTGTTTTCATTGAAGCACTGACATCAGACCCACCACCTTCCTGTAAAGTCCCAGCAGAGTGCTTTTGCTCAGTGGCCAGAAGGTGAAAAGTGACAGCGGGATGACATGGAAACCGAGAGCAGGTGACAGCAGGAGGGGGCGACAGCACCCACAAGAGCACCTCCGCCCCTGCTCCCCCCCAAAATCCCATAGCCCAGGAGTGACCTCCACCAGAAAGACACCAGAGACTAACCAACCTCCTCCCCCTCCCTGGTGGGTTTGTCCCAGGGATGGGTGAAGGATCCTGGGAGGCTAATACAGTTCTTCCCCCTTCAACCCACCACCGCCCACTGGGCATCCCCTGGCTCAGGGCGTGAAGATGGGGGAGAAGGGAATGTTTTCGTAGATTGACCCACCATATTCAGGCACAGAGCCGTCACCCCTCTTGAGCACCAGATGGGCGCGCCGGCCTCCACTCTTGATGAGCTCGATGGCTCTCGCGTGCTTCATGCCCTTGGTGCTCTCGCCATTGATCTCCAAGATTTCATCTCCGACCTACGGAAAGGAAGAGGAGCAGGAAAGAAAGGAAGGAAGCCGAGGGGGAAGCCAAAAGGTGGGAGGTGGAGAGGACAGACAGGGTGACAGGTGAAGATGGAAGGGAGAAGAGGTAAACAAGGAAAACAAGAGACATTGGGGAAGAAAGTACACAAGAGGAAAGATGAGAGGCATGAAGGTTCAAAGGGACACGGTGACAGCAGAAGGGAAGGGAAAAAGGGAGGACAGATTGAGGAGAAGTTAACATATTGAATACTCTGAACGGTAAACCGCACAACAGCAACATTTTTTATCTAAATCAACAGTTTCCAGGAGAGGGCAAATCGTGTCGAAAAGCAGTGACTGAGAAGCTGAGGGAGGAAAATGAGACAGAGAGAGAGAGCATGGAAAAAACAGGAGCCAGAAGAAACACTTTGCTTCTTTGCCTCCACGCCTCAAGTGCTGTCTGCGCCGAGGGAATTCCTCTCTGGCAGGATATGGATCTCTCACTGACACCTCCCTGTGCCTCACAGAGCTGCTACTATTAATATCTCAGCTAATAAGTTGCACAAATACAAACGGAGCTATTCATATATGCATGTACAAATGTGCTAATACATGCGCACCCACACACTTCCCAACTGTAGCGAATTAACATACATCAAATACTCCCTTGTAGCTCACATGCACAGTACCTCTGTCTCACATGCAAACACATCAGGGAGAATCAATTAGCCCTTCACTGTATATTCAATCAGGCAGCCCAGGGGAAGTGCTACTGGTTTATGCAATTAATCAAAATAAAGGTTAAATATTACAGTTTCATGACAGCTTCTGCAGCATGTATGAACGCCATTTTACAAGCTAACGTTAACAAATGAAAATGTGCATGTTCTGTCAGCACTGCATGACTCTGCAGCGTTTTGACGTTACACTCAGACCACAAACCTTCTTACATGCCAAAGCCTGGAGGTGACACTGTTTATATTCAGTGAAGTATGGCTCGCAGTAATTGGGGAGTATATTAGGCACAAGTAATTATATTGATAGATAACCCTATTTTTATGACTCTAAAGTCTATGAGGCAGTATCATCAGCCACCTTCTTAATGAACACAGTCAACTGGCTTCAACTGCACCTCAAAGCAGGCAATTATCATATCAGGATCGGTATGTAACGGCTCTGGAGATTTTTCAGATAAACTGCAGGATTAAGTGTTCCTTTATGGGTGGAGAAAATCCTCCAACTTCTTAAGTCAAATAAGCCATTTAAAAACCTTTTTGTATCATTTGAAAAATGCAATCTTATATTGACATTTTGGAGATGCATACAAATGTCTCTCACACAGCTCATACATACTGTTGTACTGGAGTCAAATGATTCCTCATGGACCCCTCCTACTGTTTGTTAACATTTACAGTGATGGTTAGCAAGTACTGCCCTGACCAAGACATCCCCACATATAGCTATGTGGTAAGATTTAAACAGTTGAGGGAACTCTTCATATATGTGCCATAATAAGCTAAAACAGTCCAAGTGGGCAAAGCACCTCAGGGGACCCTTTGGGTGAGTCCAAAGAATGCAGCTTAATGTTGTTATACATATATGATATATATTGTAAAGTAATACATTTCGAATTATTCCACTTACAGAGTGACTATTGCACTTTAAAGTCTCTACAGCTACAGAAGACATTATACAGCTAAGGCTGGTATTATTTTCTTAACTTAACTTGGGGTATAAAATCAGTGGAGTGCCACTTTAACATCAAAACTCTTCTGATGAGAAAGTTCTAGCGGGGGAAAAACATGACAAGCAAAGTGTGGCATTTTCTAACCGTCTAAACAGGGCATTATATTTAGAAAAACTGGATGGATTTTGGTGTGTTAGTGTCCGTACCCTCATCTTTCCATTACGGACAGCAGCTCCGTCCTCAGCTAGCCTCAGTACGTACAGGTCCATGTTGTATTCTCTGCCTCCCCGCAAGCTGAAGCCAAAGCCTTTGTTGTCTCGCTCCAGGTCCACTGAGTAGAACTCAGCATCCTGATGGAGACAGACCACACACACACACGCAATACACAAACACACACACACACAGGGGGGGCAGAGAGAGACACATTTGCATCAATGTTTGTGATTCAGATTTGAGGTGTGTGTGTGTGTGTCCTTTGAAGTGGGCTTCTATTTCAGGTGCATGGGACAAATGCCACCTTCAGGAAAGTCACACCTATTTAATAGATGGGCCAGACTCTTGCTGTGAGTGTGTGCATGTGTGCACGTGTGTGTGTGCACGCGCGTGTATGTGTGTGTGTGTGTGTGTGTGTGTGTGTGTGTGTGTGTGTGTGTGTGTGTGTGTGTGTGTGTGTGTACATGCATATGCTCAGGTGTAAGGATGCTGAATTATTGATGCCTTGGGCTCTGTGTGGACAAAAAGAGAGGACTGAGACAGAAAGGGAGAGAGTGAGAAAACGGGCACCACAAGGACAGGCAGACAGCCACAGAAGCTCCTGTCTTCACGCCCTCCTAATCTCCTCTGCTGAGGGATCAATGCTATCTGTGAGAGCCATCTCCACACCGCCAGATTAATTCAGCAGGGAACACAGTGGACTGAGGGGTTACTTTGAAAGCAGACAGGCTTTCCTTAATGCATGGGCTCTGATAACGCCAGCAGGTAGACGTAAAGGGGAAAATAAATAAAAATGCACTTCGTTCGCCCTTGGGAAGGTGGGTGGGTGGATTGGCTGATGCATGAAGCGACAGAAGATGAATGGATGTTTGGGTGCTAGAACAGCTGGCTGGACGTGTGGAAAGACAAATGTGTATGTGGGTTGGAAGTTGACGGGATGGAGCGTAGACTGCTGGGGTGTTGGATAGAGACATGAAATGGATGGATGTATGAATGACAGGACAAGTGAATGGATGATCGTCCGTGCAGCGTCCTTACCTGAGGGGACACTTGTGTTGGGGGTTGGGGTGGAGGGCCTTGTGGGGCTTTAAATTCAAACGATTCCTGTTTTGGTTTGGTGTTGTTCCTGAGACAGAAAGATTACAGTCAGTGTGAAATATTAAAGACCAAACCAGTGCAATTTAAGCAAATATTTGACACTTCATCTGAAAAACTCCACATTGTTCTGCCTTTTTTAAGGTGTGCCCCTTACCTGGCCTCAGGTGCAGCCTGTTGCTGAGGTGTGTGAGTGGTGGTTATAGTGGCGATCTTCTCCGCATTGGTCAACAAAGAAGCATTTGATGATTCTGAGGAGCATGAGAGAAGAAAAAGCTAAATGATTAAGACTCAACTGTCATGCTAGCAGCTCTGTGAGGCCGTGCTCAGGCATGGTGCTGCTGTGGGCTAAATGCTAATGTTAGCATGCTAACACGCTGGCAATAACAATGCTAACATGCTAATTCTAAATGCATATGTTTACCATGTTCACCATCATAGTTTAGCATATTAGCATGCTAACGTTTAACACTGAGCACTAAATACAAAATACACTTGAGGTTGATGGGAATGTCATTAGTTTTGCAGGTTTGGTCATAAACCAAAAAAGCAAATACTGAAACTGAAATTTTGACCTGGTGATGGTGCTGGATGAAAGGTCAGAGGGTCATGAAACTTGATGCAATTCATCTCGACAGAAACATGAATGTGTGTGCCCAATTTTGTGACAATCCATCTAATAGTTGCCAGCATATCCACTGAAAGCCAGTGGTGATCTCATGGTGGCGCTAGAGGAAAAGTCAGTGGATCACAAGTCACCAGATCATCCTCAGGTGATTATGAATATCTGTACCAAATCCAATGGCAATCCATGCAACAGGTGATATTCCAGTCTGGACCAAACTGGTGGACCAAACGATCAATACACAGACCAACATCCATAAAATAAGAAAAGAAATCTGAGCTTTTCAAGAACTGATTAGTATTCGGAAAATTATTGCTAAGTAAGACATTTTTCCACACAGATCATTTCTGCCTCATGCAAATGTAAAAACCCTCTTGCTGCACTGAGTAAATTTTATTGCCATTTGCTTCTTAAATACAGTTTCTCCTAATTTCCATAAAAATACTCCAATAAAAAATGTCTCTGGTGTCCTGGAAGACCTTGTGTGATGGAATTAAATCCATATTTCACAGATCTCAGAGTGAACGCTGGTGTAGATTCAGCAGCTGTCAGCTACAAACATTAACTGACCCACAGGGACCACCACCAGCTCCACCAGCCTCAGGGCTTCCTCCACCACTTAGCCAAGATCTGGGACACCAGAGCAATACAGAGGTTTACATTTGTGCTATCAATCATTTTGTCAAGGCACTTGTCAAACTGTGTTTCTCTTCCAAAGGATGCACGTCTCACTGTGGACTGAGGCTCCTCCTGTCTGTCTGTGAATTGTCAAACAGGAAACAGATACACACTCGCAGCCTCTTGAGACATAAGGGCTCCTGGTTCTTCTGTCTTTCATCTTAACACTGATTCAATCATTTTGTGTTATCAATGAATCATACTGTCATGATGCAACCATCATTACACCACTCTTGCTGCATAAAGTAACCTTTCTTCTCCTTAACAACCTAATCAGTTACAGGTACCTTTGATTTGATTACGACTCTGCTCTCTCTGAGTCCCATACTCGCTATTCCTCTCACGGTCACTTCCCCTCTCATCTATTCATCTCCTCCACCTCTACCAGTCCCCTTGGAGCACATTGGCTTGAATCTTAGATTGCCCGTTGGCCATGAGGTACAGAGTCAACCAATTGAGCTGCTGTTGAGGAGAACCTTGTAGTTCTGGCTTTATGCATGCGTGACAAATGTGTCTGCTCGGTCCTCAGCATGAGGTCTGTGCTCTAAACAACACCCCATGAAAATTTATGGCGTCAACTGCAAATTTTTTACAATCTCACATATTTTCTGTTGCTCATTTCTCACTTTGGCCACGCTCAAATTTTTCCCCATAAACCCTGGTTTGCCCCTCCATAAACCCTGGTTTGCCCCTCCATCTGCTCATTTGCATAACCTACTCCCCCATCCTGCTGCCTCTCTCCATTTATCTCTCCTCCGACTGTTTCCTGTCTGGAAATTAATCGAATAAGCTGCGTTTCTCTCCGTCTTGCCGTTCCGCTCGCAACCCACTGCCTCTTTTCTCCTCTCTTGCTTAAAAACATTCACGGCGCAAAAAAAAAAAAAAAAAACGAGCTGTTTCTGTAATTTGTCTCCAGCCCTGGCAATATGCCCTCCCGCCCTGAATGGGCTGAGATAGGAACAAGAGCAGGTACAATCAAAACGAGAAATTCAGGAGAGAAAAAGAGGAGCAGAGGGAAAGAAAGGGAGAAGAGATAAGAGAAGCAGGGGGGGCTGTGCCACACAATACACCCCAGGGTTTTTTAAAAAAACAGCACATTATATCACCTCAGGCACGTCTGTCTCCCTTCTCGTATACAACAGGAAGCAATGAGGTGTGCTTGGTCTGCGCCTCAAGTCTATGCTGCATCAGCTTTGATGAAGGCATTAGCTGTTTGTGCATGTGTTACTGTGCAACAGCAGCAGGACTACCATGCCTCCTCTTGTCATTGCAGGAGTATTGAGCATCAGTCACTACAAAACTCTGTCTGTGCTCCCACGCAGGGGAGAGGTGGGCTCAACGGAAAAGAGCTGAACCCAACTTCACCTTGGAAGAACCTCTTGCATTGGTATTTATTTGTATCAGAAAGTTTAGACAGGATTGATCCACTCAAAAATAGGCATGCTCAGTCTCGTGTAAACAGAGGCAGAGAGAACAGACACTCAGCGACACAACTTAGAAACATGAGCCACAATCTTTTCCTGTCACTCTTTCTGTGTCCTGTCTAGTTTGTTTGACACATGCACATAAACACAAAACAAGAACTTTTCAGTAAAGCATATCCAGTTATTTCTCTCTGCATCTTCTTGGCAGAGCAATTCTGGCTCACTCTTCTCATCAAGTGCTCCACGGGGGGAAGAAAAACCCCCAAACTCCTCATCCATAAGAAGTGAGCCGGAAAGCAACGAGCGGCGGACAAATAGCTCCAATTTCTACCAGCGCGCAGGTTGACAGCGAGCGCCTTCCTCTCATGCACACACACACACACACACACACACACACACACACACACACACACTTAATTAAACTGTATTTGTGAAGCATGCCAGGGTGATCTGTCAGCACGTAGTAGCGACAGCTCTCAGCTGCACAGCACAGAACATACAATGTGCACAAACTTTTCCTTAAAACCACTTTGACAAAGAAAGACACACCCATACACCCAGTGGACGTTCTGCATCTCTCTCTCTTTCTATGTCACACACACACACTCACTCACACACGCCCACATCCACACCCACGCACATATCTATCATTTCAAAATGTGGGCATGCTAAAGGCAGAAATGCAAAAGGCTGGGAAAGTTTCCAAATATCCCCAAAGAAGCAGTTTTGTCACCACTGCGGGTGCTCTAGTCACTTTGAAGGCAAGTGAAGAAACTGCTTTATATAACACTACAGGCATACATAATAACCACTCCGGAAAGTGATGACTTGTCCTGCACCTCAAATCTACCCAATCTACGTAATAATACGAACAATAGCTGATGACTGTATTGTATGATTGCCATTAGTGTGCTCCTGACAAAGCCACTTGCACAGCCTTGTAGCCACAACCTTCAGGAATGAGCTCTTACTCAACTGTTAAATATTACATTTTGACTGAAGGTTACCAGCTGAATAGGATACTGTCAGAATGAGCTGGTTAGCAATACCGCGCACTGTGGCAAGGACCCTTAAAGGCACTTTTTACGTTGCTGGGTCTCAATTTTGGAAACAATTTATTGATGGAATTGAGACCATTAGACGAATAATAAAATGACAAAGATAATAAACTAGCTGGAGTCCTTAAGCATCATCCTCTACTCACCATCTCCAGGAATGATGCGTAGTGTGACGGTGTTCCCGGCCTCCTTGATGAGGTTGACGATGTCAGAGTGGGACTTGTTGGTGATGGAGCATCCGTTCACAGCCAGGATGCGGTCGCCAACTTTCAGCTTCCCACAGCGGTCTGCTGGGCTCCCCTCAATGATGCGTCCTATTTTGTGGGGCATGGCCACACATGCATTGCCAGCTATCATCACCATTGACATGTTGAGATGCGTGATTCGGTGCGTGTGTGTGTTTGGGGTGTTGTTGGATTGTGTTTGGAGAGAGAAGGAAAAAGAAGGGAAAAGGGGGAAAGGAGAAGAAAAAGAGGATCAGAAGGTTAAGCGTTAATTAACTGACAGCCAATAGTAAGCCAAGCCAAAGTCACCGAGAGGAGCTGATCAGAGAAATGACAGAACAAAATGAAAGCGCTGGCAAAGAGGGCAAATTAAAATGTGTTCAGCAAAGAAATTAAAGAATGCGTCAAACTGTAGTTCTCTGTACTTTTCCTGTAAATTGCTTTTTCAAATTAATCATTGGGAAAACTTACTAACACATCCAATATGTTTCTCCTCCTCCACCCTCTCTGCCTCATCCTCCTTTTTTACTTAAAGCTGCTCCAGCACCAAATTTCTAAAACGGGTATCATTATTATGTTTGCATGAGTGTCTCTCGGCAGCAAAAAGTTAATAATGAAAAAACTGTGCTGTGCCGTCTGCATCCCAAACACCTGCAGAAAGTTGGAGACGACAAACATACATCAGAGCTGACATCTCGCCAACTACCCTGAGGTCTCCTTTCCTCCCTCCCTCCCTCATCTCTCTCTGTCTGCAGTCTGACATCAGTCACTGCAGAGAAAAGAAGTATGCGATCACTCCTTTCATTCTCCATCTTCTTTTTCATTATTATTCATTTTCACTGTTATATTCCACTACAAACTTGTCTCACCCCGACTTCTTTTTGTCTTCTTAACTGAATCGAGCTGTAAAATATTGAGCGGAAAGTAGATGACAGAGAGAAGGAGAAAATGAAAGGCCGAGGTGCTGTAGCAACAAAATTAAGTGCTTCTCCAAATACTATCAGTATGGGAGGACTGGTTTCTGACACTGTCACTGCTGTGAAGCAATCTGCAGAGCAACTGAGTTTGAAACTTTCATGTGGCTGATGGATTTCTGTTAGATTTTACATGTCAGGTCAGTTCAAATAAAGCTTATCTGCTGGCCCATGCTTTACCCTGGCCCATGAAAAGGAGCTTTGCCACTTGTAATTCAACCTGGAAAGCTGAGCATTTTCAGTGCACCCACACTGACAGAGATAAGAGTATAGAGAAGAGTGGAATGCCACAGTGGTGTAGGCAGGAAGCCATGGCAGTAGGGCCAAGAGTGCCTTGCATAGAAAGGTCACAAGTAGTTTGCAAAAAGCCAAGCAGAATCCATCTGGACAGCTTTACGTGCGTATGTGTGTCAGATCAAATAGAGGAATCACTGGAATGTTGAAAACCTCGGATACTGCAGTATTTAATACCAGCTAAGTGAAGCAAAATTAACCAAAAGATAGACATGCTGATCTTGAGTCACTGCATCTCTTGGATCTTAATTTTGTAAAATAAATATAATTCACACCAATCATTTCCCCCATTTGTCCTGCTTGTAGCACTCATTCTCATTAAGTTGTCATTAGGCTTTTAGTACCAACCTGCTCAGCAGAAGCCATTTAAGTTCAGCTGAATAATACAAATGCCTTATGTAAGACCCACTTTACTTGTGATCAATTATGAAAGCCTTGTGTGAGTGGAGCAGCAGCTGCAGGCGAAGAAAGGGTTTCAGTGTCTTGGTTTGACAGGCTCAGACAAAAATGAGAAAGAAGAACCACTTCTTTGAAGAGTGTTGGTATTGATCTGGTGGGACTGTAAATAGCTAGAATATGTGCTGGCTGTCAGGCTATTTAGTGTTCAGTGCTTTTTGGATGATACAAAGGCAGCTCATGAAGATAGGAAGATAAAAGGCTTCAGTGATGAGGAAAAGCTATAACATGTGTTTCATGTTTTGCTGAGTGGAACAGATTTCTGCAATATTTGCATATGGAATCAACAGCAGCGTGCCTGAAGATATTTTGTAACTTTCCAAACTCCAAAGTGTAATATCTCTCACCGAAGGTGGTGCCAGCTTCAGGCCGCGACACTGAAGAGACGATGACGAAACCGAAGCCTTCGTTCTCGCCGCGGCGGATCTCTACGTCGTACGGCTGCAAGGTGGATGAGACAGAGGAGGTGGTATTGGGGGGCTGAGAGGAGGTGGTGGCGGCTGCCACAGCGACCACAGCGTTGCCACTGCCCCCTGCCCCCCCGCCCCCTCCCCCGCTGCCAATGCCAGACGTAGAGCCGCTGCCAGAGCTGACAGTATTGAGGGAGTTCTGGCTGCCCTGCGGGGTGCGCTTCCCAATCTCCTCCGTCAGGCTGGGCGCCTGGGTGCTGCTGTGGTGGGAGGATGCCGGCGACGGAGGCACGTCTCCTTCTGCTTTAACTAAAAATGGCAGAAGAAGATATGATGAGAGAGATGCAGCGATACAGCAAAAGGTGGGAGAGGAAAAGTGTGGAGAACAGCAAGGGAGATTTATGGAAGGAATAAAGAGAAACAAATTGTAGACAGGGAGGTGAGGGAAGAAGAAATTCAGGAGTTGAAAGAAGATCAAGAGGAGAGTGAAGACAAAAAATTAGGCCAGCCAATGTTACATAAGAATAAGAAACCAGTGCATAATAAAGCAAGGAAACATTAAAACAAAACTGTCAAGATAAGACAACATCGCAAAATCTTACATCATCTCTACAATCTGAAAATAAAAACACACTGTAAATAAACAGAGATTTTTCTCTCCTAATACAGCTACTTTATGTTGATGTGATAGAAGACAAGCCAGCAAGACAGCTTTAGGAGAAGCGCCTCTCCAACAATCTCTACCCTGATCTGTTTTGAACAAAAGATGAACTAAAGACGCGGTCCTTCTGTTGTATCTGGACATTTCATTCCACATTTCATTTCCTGTACAGCTGCTCAAAGAAGGCGCCTCATATTCTCGACGCTCTGAGGCAGACAGGGTGCAGCAATGCACTACCGTCTGGCCGCTGTCATCGGGCTGAAGGTTGACCACCCTCTCCATCATATTTATGGGTGTTTCTTTATCGCTGGCTGAGGAGCAGAGAGGCGCAGAGCAGAGCAGAGCATTGAAATGGCAGTGGTGGGCGAGGGCGTTTGCTCGTGGTAGCAGCTTCCTACCATTACACACCCAGACTATTTGAGAGGAAGGCAACCCCTGCACATAGTAAGCACGTCCCTAGGCCCCTGATGGAACAGCGATGAAAATAAATGGGACCCTCGGTGATGTAAAGTACTGCATACTGTAGCAGCAGAGGCTGTATTCCATTCCATTATCATATAATGGAATCAGAGGCAAATGATGAAATATGATTTTGTTCGCAAAATGGATTCACTACATATGTACAATTAGAGGTTAATTTTTAAGATTTTTATGAAATCAACGCCCATTTTTGATTCTATTCATAGCATTTTTTTGCATTAGCCATTTAATATGTTTAATTTCAATAATGACAGCTCCATATAGCAATTTCCACTGCCTCCGGCAATCCTGCACTGAATTCAATCTTCCTTCACAGGCACATGGGATTCACTGGAAATGAGGCATGAATGTAATCCAGTTTAATTTTATCTCATTGATATCAGCCTCACTGTTTACTCTTTACACTGCGTCAAAGCTACTGCTCAAGTGACAGCTAGTGCAACTGGAACATCCCACCGTTCCTATTTCACCTCTACTGTGAGAAAGCCACAGGACCCACAATGCATTTGTCACAGCAGTCGTGACCGTTCATTAAATATGCAGCTACAAAATGAGACAATCGTGAGTTTCTGTATTTTTTTGACATCCATTTCAAATATTGCAGGGAGTAATGGAACGAGAAGGAGCAGTCACTGTGAACTGCGCTGGAACTACAGGCGCCAGGCTGCACACCTCCAACTTCTAAGCATCTGTCTCTAATGCATTTTGCCATAACTCATACATTTTTTTTCTGGACCTTCCGGCAAGTCTATGATCTTGACCCCTCTTGCTTCTTACCGGCGTAGCTGGTTTTGCGTCGCACAGTGAGGTTGACGTGGCCCTGCTTGGCAGCCTGCTGCATCAGTTGCACCACCAGTTGGTGCGACTTGCCCACCACTGCCGTACCGTCCACACATATCAGTTCATCGCCAGACCGCAGGCGTCCATCCTCGTCTGCCGCTCCATACTTCACTATGTGGCCGATGTAGATCTGAAACACGAATAAAGTAGATGAAGGAGACTTGTGAGACTGTGCACAAATATAGATGATGAACCAAACAGCAACCCCTGGAGCTGAAAAAGCAAATGCCACAAACTACAGTCCCTTGAGTGGCCACTTGAGGCTGGCTCCAAAAGTGAGTCAATCCCCATAGACCCCCATATTAAAATGTCCAACTTTGCAGCAGAAATAAATATGTTCTCTATAGCTAATTTCCCTGTTCATGACAACTGTACAGGGGAGAATTTTATATAACTCACTTAAAGTTAATTAGAGGCAGGGCCACTTTGAGTGACATCTAACTGCTAGGTCAGCAACCAGGCTTCATTCCGCCAGCCTCAACTCCACCCACACTGCACCCTCTTTGCCCATTTTTGCATTAGGCAGGAATTTGGTGAAGCCACTGTCACTGACTTCAGAACGTATGAGTGATGTCATGGAGACAACATCTATGTTTTATACAGTGGATGCCAGGAACAGATAATTGGCAAACGCTATGAGTTCAAGAATTGAAGCCATGCAAGATATTTGGATTAAGATATACTGAAGCATACATACATACATCAGATAAGAATTCATGATGTCCCAGTGTTTGCAGCAGGCATAAAAGTTGGAATGCAGTTCAGGTCTGCTACAATTTAAACCTCACTAGTACATCTTTACTCTTCTTTCCAGCCTGCTACAGTGGTCATCTGAGCCAAGCTCTGAAGTAAATCATTATTTTTTCCTTCAAAAAAACGCAGTGCTGGCCAGTGAACAAGAACAAACAACGCTGCCTCTTTAAAAAAGGGAAGAAAAAAGTGATGTGTGTGTGAGATGTGTGGGGGGGTTTGACATTGGCCAGATCAAAGAGAAACTGTGTTAGAAATCACTGAAGTGTCTGAGTCCAACACAGAAGCTCAGAACTACGCACAGAAAGAAGATAAATAGAAAAACAGATACAGTGAAAAACCTTATAGATGCTGCTCAGACTGCTTCTGGGAATATAGCATCCATTTCATCATTCTGGTTACTACATCTTGTCAGAAAAAGTTTACACATTTCACAAAAATGTGTAGCGAAAACCGAGGACACTGAAACGCAAACTAGAAAGAATCAGCTACCAGAGACAGAGAATGTGTAAGGGAGACTCACCGGCTCTCCTGGCTCATTGCCTCCGAGGATCCTGAAGCCAAACCCTGTGTCCTTCCTCCACAGGAAAATGTCCTGCTCCTGGAAGTCTGGAACTGTAAAATCAACAAACCACAGTTAACATTTCTGCATTAATACCAACAGCCAGCCCAGGGGACTTCCTGTACCTGCACCAGTACAAGAAGAGTTCAGTAACAGCATGCTAGTAAGCCATTTAATATAACTCCCTTCATATCTCTCTATTGAGTCAAATGCTCTAGCTTTGCCATAAAGACGTATAGCCACAATGGATGCACCCATTGTTTTCAGGGAATCAACCCATCCGGCTGCTTGTGTCAACAAGCAAATAACCGCCCTCCCAACTGTTCCAAGCTCTGTCACTAAGATAGCACTTTGCACAAACAACTCATCTGGAGGCTTTGGGAGAAGAACAAAAAACGGATCCATCAAAAGATTACAAGGATCTATTTTGGGTGAGATAGAGCATAGGTATAGAGCTTAAATAAACGATCAAAAGCTAGACAGGCTGCCAAAAAAATTCAGCGCACCCTCATTCATTGGTCCCATAATTAGAAATGACCAGGCTCAAATTCTGCTCTATGTCTAAAATAGCATATTTTCTTTTAGCTTGCTAAATCATTGCTCCCACAGACTCGACAATGCTGCTCGATTGAACTATGCTGTTTCTTTTATGAAGTGATGCGCGACACGCGACTCTTCCATATGTTGGAGAGCACTTCCCACTTGACAGGGGTGCTAATGCAGGTTGGAAAAGGCCATATATTATTGAGCAGAGGATTGTTAGTTCACACAGTCCACTCCCATCCGTAAGAGAGAAAGAAGAGGCATTGCACTGTAGCGGATGACAGCTCATGGTTCATGGAGCAGTGGAGATGGAGGGGAGCCTCAGGGCAGGGGACAAACAGGAAGGCAAGGGACAAACACAGCAAGTGTGCATGTGTGTGGCCTTATCCTGGTGGACACATGAGCTTCTTTGCTTTAAGTATGTGTATATTTATTCACATATGCATGTATGTGCATGCATTTGAAAGGTCTCAGCTGTGCTGCACGGGTTTGACAAACACGCACCTCTGAGCAAACTCCTGGGGAGATTTCCTTTTGCTCCAACACAGACCACTGCTGCCAAGGCCACTAAAGCCACTAAGAGGCGGCAGGGTGGCAGAAGGCATAAACAGCCTGCTCCCAATCTGTTCCTTCAGTCAACAGCTAAAATCCCTGCGGAATGCAGCTATCTCTCCCAATCTATCACAATGTAACCATGGAGGAAGCGGGAGAGGACGAGTCAAAGGCTAACCGTTGCAATCTGCACTTGCACTCAGGGCGGTCAGCTGCACAGCTACGCCCTGCTCCTGTCGATTAATAGTTCCATGAGTGATCCCTGCAGTAAGGCAGCTGGGCGTGGATCCATAAATATTTTACAAAGATAGACAGACACCTGCAGAACTCCAAGTGAAGACTACAAATAACCAGCACCGATGGTTCAGACAGTGAGGAAATTAAACCTGGAACATGTTAAAACCAGACAATGATCGAAATGAAGGCCAATAAAGCACGAGTGAGGCCCTATCCTCTCTGGCCTCTGCTTTTTAGAGCAGGTTAATGCTGTGTGAGGTTTTTTGGGGGATTTTTTTCTGCAAATGGAAATCGTTCACCACATGGTGTGTTTAAAGACCTTGATCTCAGCAGAACTTTTCATTACAGCAAACGTTGCGTAGAGAAATGTCTCTGCCGCAGCCAGCCAAGGCCTGAGCCCTATGGGGTGCACGCAGTAGGATTTTAGGAAGAGGGCTCAATGCAGCGTGAGGAAGTGGAGGGTTTACACCTGCTGCTGCAGGTCAGCTGTCCTCCCTATCATTCTCTGCGTGTTCCCCTCTACTTTTCTATAACTCAGAATCCCTTGATCTTCTCACGCTTGACCTTTCTCTTATCCTAACATTTTCCTTTCACGTCCCATTTATGTCTCTGACGCGTCCCTCTTCATTATCCTTTTGGCTCTTTTTGCATGGCCTCCCATTTGTACTGAGCAAACTGGCAATTTAGAAACCCCCCCTGCTGAGACAGCTTCTAAGGACAGGTATGTGGACATAATCTCCCTCTCAGCCTCCACCCTGCATCTCAGTTCTTTATTTCCTTTGTAAATCAAACACTATTGTTTTTTCAGCCCTTCACAGCAGCTGGCCAACAGGCATCTGCACTACTAGCCCATGTTCAGCCCTTCTTTTAACATTCTTCTTCACAGGCATCTAAATAATGAAAATCCTTGACAAGTGGCGCCTGGGAAAGTGATTAGATGTTAAGGTTTCTCAGCCCTTACAGACTGCTGTTTCTTTTCAACTTGACAGTGGATGTGAGGGTTATTCTTTTTAATTGGAGTTATCCCTTTGCTTTGGAAAGGCTAGACAAGGAGGTGGGGGACATGCAATCCGCTGACATCCACTCCACTATTGCTGCTAATTATACGCCCATGCGTCTCTTCAGGGACGTCTAGCGTAAAAGTGTGTCAATGGTGCCAGTGCCGACAATTGGACCAAAGCGGCATCTAGTAGCTTTTAAAATACGGGACATGTGGGAGGCTTTTGCTAGTAGGAAATGTCAATAAAATCAATGGTAACTTTGTAGCTTTGAGTGACTGTTTTAAAGGAATAACTCAGCATTTTGGGATAAACATAAAAACATTTTATCTTGTTTGTTTCGTCTGCACACAAACAGAAATGTAAAAACTACTTTGAACAAACCAGGCAGACTGTTTCCCTCTGTTTAATGTGTGAGCTAAGCTAAGCTAATCGCCTGCTCGCTCCGGCCTTTTATCTAGCAAAGAGAGCTGTATCTAACAAGACAGCAAAAAAGCGCATTTCACAAAATGCTGAACTACGCTTAAATTACACATTTAAACAATTACATTTAGTTGACTTTCATATTTATTCTACTATGCTATTTCCTTAGTTCTCTGTGATTTATTAGCTACATCTAGCAGTCCTGCAATAAATGCAACCACCATGAAGGTTGTAATGTTCAGTTTTGTGGAAAGTGTTTTAGAGAGGTGTTGGTTCAATGTATGCTCATTTTGGGGACCATTGTTTGTGGTACTGTTGAAATGTATATATTTTGTCCACCACACCTATATCAGTGAGGGTAGGATAAATAACAGGACCACGTCTCTGTATAATACAGTGCAATTCAACAGGACCACAAACTACATCCTCTAAAATGATCATAAAGCTGAATAACAACTCTCTATAACAGTTTCAACAAAAAGTTAGAACTGTCATGAAAGTAAGATTTGTTGCTGAACTGCTGAAGTCCACATATAACACCCGAAGCACCAAACTGAGACCACATCCCTCTCCAGAAACCAAACAAGAGCAACACAAGGCTGGGCCTTTGTTGCTTTTGTTGAAGAATGCAAACCAGTTACTTACATGCACAAGCCTTATCTCTTATCCCAAGTCTTGCTCCAAAACGTGCAGTACCATTTAAACACACCAAGGGTCTCCATCGAGCCAACAGCCCCATGCAGCCCTCATCCAACCGCCACCAAAAATGTATATACTTACGCCTACTTTCATACATGCTCCTGGACTGGGCCCAGATCTTAAAGGGGTCCGGTTTTCTCTGGATGGTCCCGTCTGCTGGGGAGTCCTGGGGCGGCAGGCTTGGCAAGGGCTGAGAGGGGGGAGGGGGAGCGACACTTTCGCTGAGAGGGGGTGCCAGGGAAGGGTGCACAGGCGAGTCTGTGTGGATGCTCCGGTGGCTGGAAACGCTATGCTGGGAGCTGTTCTGACTGTCCTTTCTTGACAACTGCTGTTGGAGAAGCAGATCAATATTACTTGACAATTGAAAGTCAGCTGTGTCAGTACACCTGTGAAAATGGAGGCTGAAGTGCGAGCTGACAGGCAGGAAAAGATGAGAAAAAAAGGTTATTGCCTGCTCAGCAGTGGAAAGACAAGATGAATCGGGGTTGTGGTTTGTGAGAGGAGAAATGAGATTTGAACACAGAAGAATCTAGTTTAAAAAAGATTAAAGATTGCTGCTCCTTGGGGTAAAAGGAAGCAGAATCTAAGAGTGTGTAATGTCAACCACTGTTGTGTTGCTACCTCAGCGAAGAATAATCAAGCTGTTTTATGCAGAGAATTATTTTAGAATACAAAGGCGCAAAAAAAGGCCTCAATGGTTTCTCATGATTAAGTCATTCAGCAGTGGGAGAAAAAATTGTAGATCAACTTACGAGGGTACATTTCCTATTCCTTTTGTTTAACAGAGTGGAATGTATTAAGAATGAACTGCATCCCCTGCTGCATACGGAGAGATATTCACAGCGAATAAAGCATTTGTGGGGTTTGAAACGGAGGGTTTTACTGGCGAAGCCAGAAATGTAAAACTCCTCATAAATTGCCACTGGCCCCTCAATAACATGGGTACTTAAGCACCTGCTCAAGGAGTTGAAGGTAGCAGTGGCTGAGTAGGGTAGAGCATGCACAATCCCGAGCTCAAGCACAAGTACACTGCAGTACAAGTAAAATCCTTCCCATGACCCTTGTTTCACTATCCTTCTTAATAGTCCTATCTTCATCATTACTCTCCCAATTTCAAAAAGAAAACACAGACAGGAAAGGGTTCCAGACTCAGCATGGGAAAGAGAGGAAGATATTTTAAGACAGTAAGAGAAAATGACAGCAGTTCAGTCTCCTCACATCACATGACCTCCCAGTGCTTTGGATGTGGTGAACAAAAATACACTATGAAGGGGCGGGGGCAAGCAGCTTATCTGTTCTCAAATATCAAAGTGTTTGGCCTTCAAAGTGCAGTCATGTCTTCAATATATTCGGACTCATTACTCCCCGAATCAGCCTCCAACACCTCTGCAATTCATGTTTATATTCATCAACCTTGTTAGACATAAAAGAAGCTTGACGCTTTAGCAAATATTAAGTCAGAGCAGTGGATCCAGCTGGAATGCTTACTCCACCAGTGTTATGAGTGCAACCTCATTGGGTTGTGTGGTGAAGTAAAAATCAATGCATTTGTGTAATTAGTCACAAAGGCAGGTCCTGTTTGGTGCTAAAGTCAGCCCTCAGGACTTCTGCTTCCACCTGACCGCAAAATGATTTTTTGGTCATTCCATCAAACAAAATGGCGCCTCATTGCCCAATGAGGCAGCATTTTTCCTTGTTCCTCTCTCAGTTTGATGCACACAAACTCCAAATCCTTTTCCCCTTTCAAATGAAAACAAATCTCTTGTTCCTGATGGATCTATTAGATTTGACCTTCTGCAGTCATTGCGTTTTCCCTCTGTGCTCCAGGACTGGTTTAATACATTGGTTTTTCCTGCTCCAATAACTTATTAAGGAGACAGAGGATGGGAAGGAGGGAGGGAGGGAGGGACAGGGGTCTGGGGCAACATAAACAAAACCTCGCTGCTTCCTCAGACTCAGTTCAGTCCTGCTTTGCCACTAGAAAGCCAACGTCCCTTGATTCATCACAGCATAGCAGTCATCTTTAGTGTTTTGTTGCACAGAAACAGCCTATTACAGCCTAACATTATGTTGAAACATCATGCATTAACACTATCATCAGTCTCAACTTATCACCTCTATTATCTGCTGTAAGAATGCTGTACCATCACCATTACCATCTAACACATTACATATCCAGCACCACCACCATCACACCTCATTCCCCCCAAACTTTCACCCCATCTACACAACATCACATACCCTCCTAGTGTAATCTCTGTATGGAGGAGCCAGTGCAAATTCATCCTGCAAAACAAAAAATTAGCAAACACATGTTCAGTCAGACAACAAGGACTCTCCATTTATGCAGCATGTATCAGAGGATGAGGCCATTTCTCAGCTGTGATCATACATTCAACTCTCACTCTGCAAGCTTAGCACCCAGCGCGATGCGATCATCAGCGTGTTAGCAACCCAGCTCACGCTGTGCATCAAAGCCCCTCGTCCCAGCCCCCGCCAGAGTGGAGAGAGTACTGATGTGAAGCTACAGGGAGCCACCCCCGCACAGCACAGCATCCCATGTCTACAAACAGACCCACAACATCAGCACAAGTCCCCCCTTAGAGGGGAGAGCTGTAGGTGAGGTAGGAGAGGAGAGGCAGTGAAAGTGAGCCAAATATCCCTCTGACAGCTACACCATGTGGATGGAGAACAGAAGAGTGAGGGATGGATGGGAGAAGAGAAAAATACAGGAAAACAACTACTTACCAGTTTGGGGCTCTTCTTTGCAGGCGCCACCCCTGTGAAACCAGAGAGAAATGGGAAAAAAAGAAAAAGAGAGAAGGTTACCAATTTACTTTTGGTATATCGTCCATGTTCAGAAAAAAAGGAGAACGCCAAAAAAAACAAAAAAAAAAACAAAAAATAAAAATAAAACAGACGCAGACTCCAAAACAATGCCACAACAGTGCTCATCTAGCCCTCATCTCCTTCTCCCTTCTTTCCTCTGTCTCCCTGCTTGGTTCCTCTGCTCGCCCATCCGCGGCTGGCGTTTGAGGAAGAAAGGAGGGGAGGGGGGCGCAGGCAGCGCGATCTATCTGCATCACTGCCGCGGCCAGCGCTTGGCTTGACTGGTGCAGCAGAAGAGTGAGGCCAGCCCTGAGGGCTAACCCGGCGCTCGCTAGACCCTGGCTACCCGACGGCAGAGCACGCATGTGAGTGTGTGTGTGTTTGAGGGAGGAAAGTGAGAGTTAAGAGGAAAGGACAGAATCCTGGAGAGCAACTAAGCCAGAGAATAAAGCCAGAGAGAGGAGTAGAGAGGAGAAAAGCGAGCTGTGCTCTAGAGTTCCTGGCCGTAGCATTACCCATGGAGAAGGAGTCCAAGATACTGAACATTAAATTATAGGCAACCGTCAGTTCCCCTCTTACTGAGACCATCTTCCTGTGTCCGCTGAGCGCCGCGCTCCGCTGTCGAAGGCTCCAGCATCTATAGGCAGTTACCGTGTCCTCCCAGTCTCTGCCTTTCCTGCTGCCTTTTCCTTTTTTTCCCTATCTCTCTCTCTCTCACACCTCACTGCACACTGTCCTCCCTCCCTTTTCTTCCCTCAGCATCATCACCCTCCCTCCCTCTTCCTCTTTTTCTCTCCTTTCCATCCCAGCCTCCCTCCCACCCCCACATGCTGGTAAACATCCATGCAGCTGCAAACACACAGGCACCAGGCGGCTTCGCAAGACGCCGCCGACACAAAGTGTGCTTAAGGTATGACGGACTGCTTTCTGCGTGAGTGAGCAGTGACCAGAAACCTCCCTCATTATCACAGACGAGCACACAAAGAAAGACTGACGGATGACTAAAATGCCAAAGCAGCCTCGATCCAGCCAGAGAAATTTGCTCTTTAAGCGCATCGCTGCCCTCTTCCCCTCCCTGCATCCACTCTGCATGAAATAAACAGTTGTATGAAGTTATGGAAATGAGAACGGGAGAAAGAATGCATGAAACAAAGAGGAAGGCAAGACTCGTGGTGTGTGTTTACATCTATAATATTCAAAATTCCACAATGAGTGTAGTATGAACCACACGCACACACCTCTCATACAACAGGGCTGTGTAACACATGTTAAGTATGAGTGAGGCTAGGCAGTGTCTCATCTAAGAAAATGGGCCACTGTTGTGTGTCAATCCTTTAGGGAAACTGAGAGAATAAGATCACACACACACACACACACACACACACACACACGCACGCACGCACGCACGCAAACACACACACTCATCTTCTTTATCTCTCAGACATCTGGGTTCATTCACAACTGACAGCTCCAACTGTGTTGCGTCTGCAGTCTTTTTCTTCTCTCCTTCCTCTCCTCCCCCCTCCTCTTTCCCTTTATATCTCTCCTCTCCCTTTTTCACCGCCTTTTTCCCAATCAATAGGAATCACTCATTCAGGAGCACATAACAATCCCCTAAATCAGATGTGTAAGCAGGTGCATGCTGTCAATCCAGAGGTTTTCTCTATGGGCTAAGCATGCTGTCAGTCAAAGCGTCAGGCTGATGTTTGATTATCGTTCATCTGTCCACTGCAACTGATCTGCTGCTGCTGCTGTCCGTCAATGCCTTTCTCCTAGATGCCCGATCAAATACACTGATACACAAAACCCGCCCATGCCAGCAACAAAATGACTCAGACACAGGTTGCATCAGGTCTCCGTAAGCTTTTTGAATTTTACCTTTCAATATAAAAGCAATAGTGCTTTGACAGTCAAAAATATAGAACTCTACCAAGCTGTGAGGCATCGATGCCCTTTGACAAATACTTTGATAAACAAATCAAAGACAAGAAAGACATAACTGTGCACAGGTTGACACATGGCATTGGTAGGCAGTTCCATGGGTTTTTGTGAGTGTGTGTGTGTGTGTGTGTGTGTGTGTGTGTGTGTGTGTGTGTGTGTGTGGGTGTGTGCCACAGTGTGTTTCAAGCTCCTAGATCAAAAGGTATTGTGGATGATGAGCCAACCCCCAGTCCCAATTACATACAAGAGGAGGGAAAGAGCAGTTTTGGACGGGTAGGCGATCTTGACTGACCTGCTCACTGACAGCCCAAGAGTGAGAGAGTGCTCACTAATCCTTGGTACTTTCAGCTCTTAAATAATGGACCAGGACTGGTGAGGGGGCCCCCCCCCCAGTCCATTTTATCCTGCTCACTAAATGTTAAAATGTGCAGCAGAAAATGCATTCTTAAGAGTGAATAATAAAAGACTCTTCAACCCACGTGGTACAAAACCTGTAGAGTTAATGTTAATGATACATCAACTGATTATTTCTAAACTCCAATAAAGCCAAAATAACAGTAATAGTGTGCAGCACATTTAAATATTGCAGTAAATTTTGTATTGAGCCTGACAGAATAACAGTCACGTTGTTTCACCGCCTGGGGCAAAACTCCATAAATTTCAGCAAATACAACTTGTTTTTCCTGTGTGACAGCCCCACAGCTGGTTAAATTCTGGCAGTGTGAAGACAGTGCATGGTGGACAAATACTGACATAGTGGTCCAACGTGTGGTGGAATAAATGCAACTAAATGCATGAAAGCACTGACACAGAGCTGAGATCTGTGTAGAAGAAAGATGAAAACAAAGCTGCCAAAGGAGCCCTGGTTTTAATTGTACTGGGATAGAGCGGGCGGGCACAGGCTGACAGGAAGTACTGTACCCTCAGCCGTTGTACAGTACCCCATCAACAGACAGGAACTGTTGCAACAACCTGGCAGCACAGCAGTCACTAAACGGAACCCATTACTAAGCAGATTATGCTGTCTGTCCACAGTGCCCGCGTGTGTGTACGTGTCGGCAGATCTCGGCGAGGAGTGATGGCTTCCAACAGGCAGGTCCATCTGTCACTGTGGCGACAGCGCCTGGTGACGATAGGGAACTGACAGACTGTCTCCAAGGAGTGAAAGGCTCACATCAGCTGTGTACATCAGGAGCCAGGATGTGACAGCCCTGCAGAGTACAGCTTTATTTAGCTTTCTCTATGTGTGTGTGTATAAACTGTGAAATTAAATGCGACTGAGGGGCCTACTGGTGTCGTGAAATAGATAGCAGAGATGACCGGGGAGCGCATGCATGCAGAAAGTGAAAAAAAAAAAAAAAATCAGAAGAAGAAGGTCATGGTGCATTATTATTAAAAGAAATAGAACCGAGCAGTGTTTTTTCTTTTCTTGCACTCTGCCTTCTTTCTTGTGGCAGCGGTGAAATCCCCTCCTCCACCATATGCACACATCTACCCAGAGGAGACCCCAGCACAGATTATCTGCAGAGGATTGCCATAGAAACAAAGGATGGTGTGACAGTGGAGATGTACAATGGGAGATATGATGGCATGGGAGATTGGTGGGAAGTGGGGGAGAGAGAGGCTCACCTTGTCTCTCGTGCAACAAGCGGATGATTCAGAGGCACAAGCCTCCAGCTAGCCACAAAAGTGCGAAGGTGAATGGTGGGCACCTAGTGGGCAGGCTGCTCCCCCATCATTGCTTTCCAGGACTGCAATGCTGTTCGTTATGGTGCCTTTGGAACGTACAGTCAGCAGAATTTTTAATGCGAAGTGGGCAAAAATACGACGCTTCCTGCCCATACAGTGAATTGATTTTCTGCTTTGGTCTGTGCAGGGACCCATCATCAACGTTTATCTCTGTCTAATGGGTGTGTACAAGACTGTCCACATTACATGGGCCTTATGAATGTGCATGACGGTAACTGTGAGTTTGTTTATGTGGGTTATGTGAGTTCACGTAATTGCGCTTGGGCCTATGTGTCTGTGTCCTCAAAGAACACTGATCCACGGAGTGCTTTTTGACAAGAGGAGATTACAAGCTGTCGGTTCACTTGCCCAACATTATGCCAATAAGAGCTGTCTAGCGTGGCAATGATCTATTTGTGCTTTTACCCTCTTTAAGCCACACGTCCATGACAAAACAAAGGAAAACACAGATTTCAACCCCATCTGTCTTCAAGGGTACAATAAATCTCCTTTAAACCGCACTTAAAGGCAATGAGGGGAAACCTACACAAAGGAAACAACGTGCTTTAACACTATGCTGCGTAGATGGCCGCTCTTAAGAGTTTTCCAAGTAGCCATGCAGACAACCTCAGATCTCAGACCTGTCTTTGGGTATTTAACTTCCCATATATTCAAAGAAAACGACCAAAGTGACTGCACAGTGGAGGGGGTTCATCAAATACACTGACATTTGTAAAATACTTTAACACCTCTTGTCTGTGTTAGTCCCTCAACCTGCCATTTGTCTGTCCGCTGGCTACGTGGGAGGAAAGAAAAGGTCCATCTCTCATTCTGAGAGGAGTGAGAGGCCTGATTGCCCAGCAGCGACTAATGTGTCACCGTTGATTGATGACTCATGAAGTGGGGGGAGAAAGGCAAAGAGGGAGAGAGTGAAAGAGGGAGAGTGTGAGAGTGTGTGTGTGTGTGTGGGAGAGAGAGAGAGAGAGAGAGAGAGAGAGAGAGATAGAGAGAGCAGAGCATCATGGGGGTTTCTGCGCCGCTCTTTTATCACCTCTCTGATCCTCTGACATCCTTCCATCCACAGCTCTCTTCCTCTCCCTTCACCCACTGCAGCTATCTTTCCTTCTATTTCCTGCAAATGGCTACAAGCTGTTGCTGCAGCCAAGCACAAATTACCCTGCATTCATTGCAGCACCTGCCAGGCCTTACTAACAGGTAAAAATAAAAAAAGAAGAAGAAAAAATTGAGTAGAACACGACTCTACATCCATGTGAGACAAACGAGCTGTATTTTTCTATAGCTGACTAATGACAGGAGCTACTGGGCTATTCAGAGGCTGTGTTCCACGAACGCTACAACCAAATGAGTTTTCGCTGACAAAAGGCTGTACAGCAGGTGTATGCGTCTCTGCAGACCCTGTAACATTTACACGTTTTTAAAGGGAACACAGGAGAGGAAATTAACGCCACGGTACAGCAAGACAATCGGGGGCCAAAATGAGTTATGTCAGAGCATCAGTGGGGGCAGGAGAAGACAGACGGAGGAAAATGAGCACATTAGAGCAGTGTAATTAGACAAATGAAAGAACGATGTATCACAAAACACAGACGTGATTGAAGTAATAAATCATGCCTGTGTGCTTACAGGCAATACGTTTCAAGAATGCAAAATGTCTCTAAAACCTCTGTGTTTCATGTGCTTAACCTGCGAAACGCTGCTTTAACCTGACACACTGACCTGTGGGTGGCTCTGTCTCTGCATGTATTCACTGGACCAAAGGGGTCACAAAGATTATTCAATGATAATGTAACTTGCTCAGACTGATGAAAGCAAATGCATCGTATGAGCTTCACACTGCCAGGTTTTCACACTAAGATTGCATCAAACATTCAGCACACTGTGGCTTGTGTGGGATGGAAACACACATTCACAATTTCACGCAATATGACTCGCGCACATGCTCACACACTGTGAGAAAGGTGGTGGAGAGAAGGCTGAGGGGGGACACTGTAGCGCCCAGCTGCCTTAACGAGTGCGCTCCTCAGGGATTGGCTCCAATCTTCATGTGGGCGAGCGGGTGTGAATCTACATACTGGCAGTGGGGGAATAGAGGCAGAAAAGGGGAATAGATGGTTGGAGGAGGGGTGGATCTCTACCAATTAAGACCGTACCAGGGTCTTTCTGCTGCAAATCTATAATTGGATGCAGGAGTCCTCATGTTTGAGACTGAAGCTGACTATGTGTGTGTGTGTGTGTGTGCGCATGCACAAGCGGTGTTCGCTCATGGTAGGAGAGATTCTTGAAGGATGGAAGGAGAGTGAGAGTGAAAGAGAGCACAAGAGAGACGTATGTGTATGATAAGCAAAGCTGACATCAGGACCCCAATTAGAGGCCAGCGTGCCTCGCTGCTACTGGTAGAGTGAGCCGGAGTGTGAAAGCTGTGAAGAGACCAAGAGTGGGAGAGTAATTAAGGTACCGTGTCGAGAACCTTGGTTTATGTTCTCATGAGTGTGACTGTGTTTGTGTGTGTGTACTGGCAACATGTATGACGTGAATAATTCAGTGTGGGTGGGGTGTTGATGTATATTAAAACATGATGCAAACAAATTCGTCATTCAACATTACACTGCTGACAGGATAAAACATGTGAGGGAAGAAAGTGAGGGATTCAGAGCCAGGGTTTAGGACTTGACAGCTTTTGATACTCAGCGCTACTCAGTGCAACACGTTTCAGTTGGTACCTAAAATAAAAAGATGGAGATTTGATAGTCATCCCTAGTGAAAGAAAGAAGTCGACACACTGCACTGGTCCAATTTGTACTTTGGCTCACTAATTACAGGCTGTGTTGTGATGTTAGTGGCTCGTCATCAGAGAGGCTCTTTGTTAAGCACACAGTAGCCAGCATTTGGTACTTAAATGTTCAAATGGGTGAAGTGCAGTGAGCAGACTCTAATAATCTGCATGGAGCACCAGAAAGGCTGCTCTGGCTATAATACACTACATATTAAACTGGCTTTAATATGTAGTGTATTATAGCCTTCCTGTGTTTGTGTGTTTCTCTGTAGACTGTCATCCTTCTTTCCAAACCCTAAGTAGGATAAAAGTGGTAGTAATGCTGGTTCAATTAAAATGCTTCCTAGGCCTTATCATCATCCATACCGTTGTCTTTTAGCTCAGTGCCATTCTGTCTCTCACAGTCATATCTGTCTGCCTGTGGCTACCAAAGCCAGTCACTTTGTTTACACAAGCCTAGCTAAATGGCCTTCTGCATTACTAACAGCCCATTAAGCCCCTGCCCATGATGAAGCTGTATCACTTTAAGGGACAGTGTACAGTAGCATGATGAAGAAATGCTATTCATTCGCAAAAAGTCAGTAAGAGGGAGTGGAACAATTGGTCTGTGTGTGTTTGGAGTGTGGGTGTGTGTCAAGCAGCGAGACAAAGAGAGAGTGTGACAACAAGGAGAAAGAGACAGAGATACAAATTGAGACGGAGTCACACATGTAGATAAAAAGACAGAAAGAAAGACGGGGACTCAATGTGAGACTACAATGCGACGTGGCCGCCATTCATCTGACCAATTTCCCTTGACAGTTCTGAGCACTTAACCCTATAGAGGAGATAAACTCTGCGTGTGCACACACACACAAAAACCTTTTAGTTACTTGAATTAATAAGCCCCAAAAGCAAGCTATGGACAGTCTGACAGAGAAAATAGTCCAATTACTTGTATCACACAGTGCGTTTAGAGCTCTGGAGGTCTGCGAGTCTGAGGGGGATTGGAGGGAAAATACCGAAATTCAATCATTTCAGTTTTATTCTCCATTCACAGTTGCTTTGTTTCCATTTAATGCTTCTGTTCGACAGTGATTTTCAATCAAAAACCATGACAAAAGCTGAGTGGTGCACACTAAAAAGCAGCATTCACATGCTGGTACACTGTTTTTGCAGCACTGACACTGACCAACTAACACTGATAATGTATGTTAACAGTATAAAATGTCACAGACTTCAGCTCCCATCAAGCCAGATAGCCATGTGGGTGGATAAAAGGCACACGAGCACAACTGGTGGCATCTTTAAAGCAACAAACTTTGACATGGGAGTACACTACGAGCCTAAAATAAACTAGACATGTGCCAACACAAACAGCTGACAGAAACAGAGGGGGGTGGATCAGAACTTGGGCAGAGAGAGAAGCTGAGTATGAGACAGACAGGCTGAGTTTCTCTCCTGTGTTTTCCATCTTTTCACAGTCTCCCTTTTTTACTTTTCCTTCTCTCTGCCTCCTTTCCATTTCAAGACAGCTATGATGTTCTGACTGCTAGTGCTGCTCAGTATAACCACCTCACGCTCTCTTCCTCAGATGCTATTTGAACTTCCTCTGCAGCTCCTTCCCTCCTTCCATACCATAATTATCCGTCTATCAAGTCTTCTTTGTGATTTCTTTTTTTTTCTTTTTGCTTCCAACCTCTATTTACATTAATAAATAAGTATGTGTGTCAATAAAAGAGCTGTCTATGAGCTTGAACAGCCTGTAAGGCAGGCAGGAGCCTCTTATTTTATGTCCACAGTATCAAGCTGATTCATGGGAAGGGTTTGTTGTGCTTTACAGTACTTCAACATATGGGCACATAAATCAGAAACCACCATAAAACTTGACACCTGCTTGCTCCATCTTCCTCATCTCCATCTGCTCTCATCAGTTACAATATGAATGGCAAATTCAGCAAGACAGTAGGTGTACATAAGGAGGGATCAGCCTCCACTCACCTCTCTGCACCAGCATGGTGACCTCGCTGCCTTTGGGACACTTGCTGAGCAGGTCGACCACCTGGTTGTGAGACATGCTCTGCACATTTCTCTTGTTCACCTCCACGATGATGTCGCCCTCCTTGAGGCCGCGGCAGCGCGGGTAGTCTACAATCTGCTTCACTCTCTGGCCTCCACCTCCAGGACTGTCGGCGATGGTGAAGCCGAAGCCCTTGTCTCCTTTCTCCATGTGTACAGTGATGAGCTCAGGTTGCGTTGCGATGGATGAGGCAAGGGTGACCACGTCACTGGGGTAGCCATGCTGGGAAGAGGTGTCAGAGGCCACCTCCGCCGAGGGGCTGTGGGGTCTGGGGAGGCCGTTGAGGGGTGCCCCGCCGTTGGTCGAGCCGTTGTTGTTGTTCTGACTGCCGTGGCTGGACGGCGAGTCGTAGCTGTTGGAGGCCTCCTGGCCGTTGACAATGATGGGCTCTTTGTTGTCGAGAATTGCCACTGAGGTAACCAGGCTGGTGTTGGGGTCATCGGGGTCAAAGGGCAGTGGGTAGCCACGGCACAGCTCCAAGTTGACCATGGAGCCAATTGGGATGGACTGGAAGATCTTCACAACTTGTGCATGGGTGTAGCCTAGCACACATGTGTCGTTGACGCTCACGATCACATCACCTTAGAGGTGGAGAAGAGGGAAAGGTTAGTTTGTATGTAAGGAATGGGTCAAAGCAAAGTTTTAGCCTCCTTACTTGAGCAAACTGCTTAAATACAATCAGTATTCAGAAGATCAAACGAAAGCAATATTCAGAAGCAGTGTTCCTTCTTTGTAAACTTTGATACATTTAGTTCACCAACCTGTCTCCATTTTGCCATCGAGGGCAGCGGGTCCATCCAGGACCAGGCTCTTGATCTGCAGGAACTCGTCTGGCTCGTCGCCTCCCACAACAGTGAAACCGAAGCCCCGACGACTCTTTTTCAGCTTGGTGTTGATGAAGGTCCCCTTCAGCTCGGATCGGTTACGGGTGAAGAAAGGCTTCCCTCCTGAACACACAAACAGATAATTCAGTTTTTCAGCAGTTTCAGGTTCTCTTTCTGGTGATACACTGATTCTGGACTTCAATAAAATGCTCACTGGCATGAAAAGGCTTCTCTTACAAGACATTAACACTTAATATTAATCTAAACACAAAACTAACCTTTACTCTTAGTGATCAGTGCAACCACTTAAAATTAGCATAATGGCAGTGTGTGTGTGTGTTCTGGTCCAATGACTGAATCAAAACAGGCTGATTATAATAGATTAATTAGGTTAAAAGGGAATAGGAAGGACAAGTATAGAGTACCAATCAATCCAAACCTCCACCACCTCCAGCCACTGCTGCCCTCTGCTACCCACTGCCTGGGATTGAAGGTGAGTCTATGGGCAGTATCTGGCCACTGTGTTTGATTTCATTATGTGTGGTATGATGCTTGTAAAGCATCTTATACTGATCCTGTACTTGTGCTGACTAAGGCTATATTGATTGCCTGTTAAAAATGCATGGAGGCAAAGGCAAAACACAATCTCAAACAGCCTGCACACCAGGCAGTTAAAACATCAAAAAGGACACACATAGTTTTTTAAGCCGACATGGTGCAAGCTGACTTACACTATTTCAGTGTCTTGACTGCCTCGTGTGCAGTGTATCTTTCACATTTAATGGTGGCTTTCTATTTACAGAGAGGCACCAGATTTTTGAGTGATGAAATCAAATGTGACATCCTCAATCCAAGAAGGTTACATGACAAAAGCATTTGCATAAGAGAGGTTTCTTCCTTGGAGAACGCCAGCAAGACATCTTCTCTATCATTCAGCATTGGCTGTGAGAGTTTAATTAACACGGAAACACATTTCACAGTAGTCGTAAGTCAAGAGAAGTGCTCAAACACTGCAATCTGAACCCAATTACTCAGTCATCCTTTTTCTTCTTGCTTTCTCTATCTCATTATGTGGCATTAGGATAAACTGAAGAAAGATGTGAGATGGAATCAGTCTAAATACAAAAAAAAAAAAAAACTGAATGAGGTATTCATCCACCAGCTTCACTGTAGAGAATGGGAGTAACAGGGATCGACAGATGAACATGGTGAGATGTGACTGTCTATTAATAGACACAGTATGAGCCAAATACTACAGAAAATTCCTGCACACAAATTACTTTATACAAATGCGTAAAGATATGTTGGTAGAGGTGAGGGAAAGAATGAAAGCAAACAAGGAGAAGGAGATGTAGAGTGTACATTAAGGACGGGGGGTCACAGAGGAATGTGTGCTTCGTGGCTGCGTTATGTTATGCTAGTGCTACATCTTATGCGTGATCAATGAAAAATGCATTATCCTTGGAGTCAGCTGATGTCCTTGTGTTTGTGGTGTTTTTCTGTGTGTGTGTGTGTGTGTGTGTGTGTGTGTGTGTGTGTGCGTGTGTGTGTGTGTGTGTGTATGCATGTGTGCGTGTGTGTATGCGATGCAAAACTGTGAACATAGATGGTGGCATTATCCACAAGGGATCCAGAGATGTAAGAACGGACCAGGAAGCAGGAAAAAACATGAAAGTAGGTAGTTAGATAAAGAGATTTCAAATGATGCCTTTCTCTGGAGGAATGTCAAAACAGAACAGCAAAGTCAGAAAGCGAGATAGAAAGACAGAATGATGGACAGAATCCCACGACCGGACCAGAGCGGAGAGTGGCAGGAGACGAGACAAAAGCCAGCAACATGGCGAATGTGGGCCATAAAATAAAGGGATCGATGAGGGAAAAAGGAAAAGACGGCCAACAGAGCAGCAAGGGAGAGTGAGAGGGAAAGACAGGGTGAGGCAGTTAATTCTCCGCCATGGCTGTGCTAATTAGACAAGCTGCTAGTGGGAGGCTGGTATAAAAGGAGCTGGCAGCCAGGAGGAGGAAACACACAGTAACGGCTAGACACTGTGTCTGTGGGTGTGTGTATCGCTAAATGGTGGGTGAAATCAGGCCATTATTTGATCCAGAAAAGGGAACAGCATAACAGAGGGTCCGATGTAAAGCACCATGTGGCCACAGTAAACACAGAGGAGCACATGTATGAAGTAAACCTGAACTTGATGAGTCGTATTTAGCTGAAGAAAATAGAAACACTGCCTCGAGTGCTCTCCTGGAAAAACATGATCTACTGTACATAACAAATGAGTTCAATTTTGTTTTATTTATTAAGAATATATGATGAAACTTAAACAGAGAGCAGCTTTACAGTATCAATTCATAACTGGTCCTCCATCATGAAAACGCAAACATGCCCTGAGGCGCCGGCCCAGGAAAACAAACTACACTGCACGATCTGAATTTGGTTTAACTCGTAATAAGTCGCTCTGGGTAACACAGGCAAGAAACAGAAAAGTAATGAGTGATCCTTTTTTCATGGAGTTGCAGACCTTACTTCTGTAAGAGGTGGCAACTTACGTTTTTGTCCCATTGCGTTGGGCACTGGTGGTCCTGTCTGAGGGTCCCTGTAGGTCTCCTGGTGGTTGGCAGCATAGCTGGCCAGCGGGGCCCCTGCCAACGCAGAGTCCTCGATCCATTCTGCAACAGCAAGAGGCACATATTCTCTAGATGGGGTCTAAACAGGTGCACAGCTGCCCTACTTGCGGTAGAAACTGGGGCCAAGGGCTCTGGGACAACATGGCCTACTGCGCTGTGTGTTTGGGAAAAAGCCATTTGGCTTTCTATGAAGCCAGAGGAACTTGTGAAGGAATAAGTCTGAAAATTCTCTGTGAAAATTCGACATTTCCTGGTGTGGTGACTGCCTGATATTCAGCTACAAAACCTCCCCACAGAGCAACACGTGAATGGAAGTGGCTCAACTACAAAGATATGGTGTGAAACCTACATTACAGTTTCACAGCTCCCTACTGAGCAACACTAAGATAACATGTAAATTTGGGTTAAACAGGTCACACAAACTTCATCGAGCTTTTAGCACCATTTTAAATCTCACCTATTAAATACAAATGAAGCTGTGTGAAACTAAAGCGACCCATTTCTTTGTAATGGCTACCATCTTTGATTAATCACCTTGTTACAGCATCATGGCACCGATCAGACTACACCCTTCATTAATATTCTTAACGGGGTGATAGAATCAATTCGGAGACGAAAAAATGGGTAAAAACCCCGCTTGAAGGTATTGAGTTTTTTTTGAAGGGAGATTGAGCTTTCAGACGGGGGAAAAGCCAGCAGGTAATCGAGTGGATGCGAATGATTTCTGCTGAATGAGCAGAAGGTAGAGCGTGATAGGAGAGTTCCCATGTGGGCCGGCTTGCCTTTACAATTAATCTCTCTGCGGGGCGTCCTGTGAATACACAAGGCTTGAGAAAGGAAGCAGGAGTAACCTAAGGTTGCCAGTCGGTTGAGTTTTGGCAGCTGTGCCAGCTACATTATCACTGTTATGACTGGTAGCACTTAGTGCTTTATTAAATGACTCTCTTTGGCAGGCAGATCATTTTCGGTTGAAGCCAAACTTACCTGTCCTCAGCTAAGAGAAAAACCTTTCAAGATATTACCACAAATAAGTATCCGAAAGCAACACAGAAAACAGAAATTAACTTCAAAAAGGCTGAACAGCACAGCCGCAAATAATAGTTATGCCTTTATGGAAGGGCACTTAGCAAATCATAAGGCAATAGCAGGCAACATCAAGTACTGTCGCAATTATTGTTATAAAGACACAATCTCACACACGCATAGAGAGACATATGCAAACAACTCAGTCACACACATGAATAGAAAGAAAGGAAATGACGCCCTTGGTGGGGGCTAGTGAACGAACCTCGGATGTAGCGCTCACCTTCAGGTGGCTGCTGGCTCTGGGGCTGAGGCTGCTGAGGCTGCTGCTCCAGCTGCCTGCGCCTCTTAGCCTCCAACACTGGATTCTCATACTGGGTCTTCCTGTTGATATGACTTTAGGATGGTGGAAAAAGGGATGCGTGGATGTAGGTTGAGGAATATGAAATGAAGGACAGGAGGAATGGTGGGGGACAGAAAGATAGAGAGGGAGGGGAGAGACGCAATAAGCTTTGACTAATACACAGCAGTACAATATGCATGCATCCATCCGTTCTTACACAGAAGTCCCTCTCTGAGACATGCGTGACACAATTGCACCCACAAACATTCACATAAATCCCATTTTGATGATAGCTTATTTCACAGAAACTACAAACATCTTTCACATCACACACCAACCCTGGAAGGTTTCCTACAAACCTACCAGCACCGAGAAATTACACCTGAAAGCACCACATTATACAACAAATGAAGGAAATGGTGAATAATGTCTGTTAGGAAAAGGAACTATATTAGAGGCAGAGACAAAGGAAAAAAAATAGAAATGCCACAGCCTTCAGCCCCCAGGTGCAGCTTTGAACAACATCAAAAACGCATGAAACATATTCGTATTAATGCTGATGCCCAGGAGCTTCACACAAGATGAGATGCACACATGCACACACAGACACAGACACTTGCTGCCTGTTTTCCCAAATGATAATGACACAAACAAAATGGCCTACATTTTCCAGTTCACAAAAGACCAAAATAGTTGAAGTGAAATCTGGTGGTGGAACTGTACATAAACGAGAGCTTCTCCTATTTACAGTGGGGTCAAGAGTTTCTTTTGTTTGAATGGAAATGTATGAAAGCACTTCGATTTATGTGCAGGAGGAAAAATCAAGCAGGCTATTTCTTCTTCTATCTTTCTGCATGCGTGTGTGTGTGCGGCGTCAGCCTGTGCCCTTTGTGTGGTGCTGGCTGCATTTACATACTGCTCCCGCTCACTTACTCAACATAGTAGACCCCATAAACTGGATCATCTATTTTCTCCCATCCTGGTGGAAGTTCTGAAAAAAAGGAGAAAAATGAGAGAGTGAGAGAGAGGAAACAAGGAAAACTCAAGGCTGTGAAGTTGCTGTGGGCGTGGGGGGCACGTATTGAGCCATTAAAGGCAAGCCCAGTAGAGACCTTTTGCCTCACATTGTGTCTGCCTGTCAGTCAGTCTCCAGGGCTAGAGTGACTCAACAGATTCACAGGCTGTCTGGCTGCCCCATCCCTGTCCCCTCACATGGCTGACATTTCCACACATCAGATAAGAACAGAGCAAGACCCCCCTGGGCAGAGATGGGTGCATGAATGGAGGGATGGAGAGATGAAATGAGGTTGGAGAAAGGAGTGGCGAAGGGGTCAGAGAGAGGGAAGGCAGGGAGCACAGAAAGCAGGAGGGAAAGACAAGTAAAGGGGAGAAGGAGGAGCGATCCAGGCTTTGAAACTATTATATGAAAACAATATGGAGGGAAAGTGAGAAAATGATTGAACGATTTCTTGTGTTTGCATGATGACACACTCCTGTTCTTTCCCTCATAACACAGCAGTCCAGCGAACACAGCAGAGAAGCACGCTTCTCATCAATTTGTTGTCTGTATTAGTGAGACGATGCCTGTCCTTGGTAGTGTCACCTATTGTCTGCGAGTGTTGTGACCTCCGTGTTTTACATAAGTCACCCTGCTCGTGTGTGAATATACTGCAGACCTGACTTCACCTGTGCTGCATCCTTGACTTGACTTGATAAGCTGCTTTATTCAGGGAGGTGCCACTGAAAGCAGCTGCTTTTTCACAGTGATGCAAGCACGCCTGCACAGACACTTCTACAGACTTTTGCAGAGAGTAAAAGTGAAATTCATCGTAATCAACGATGATTAGGGAAAGATATGAATATGACTGGGCCCACTTCAGCAGTGCGTAATTGCACGATGGTGCCAACATGCTGTATTTTTACAGTGTTTGCCAGAGAGTGATGTCATTATCACCATTGGAGCCATCTCATTCAGTTCTGTCGTCTGATTACAGCGGCGATGATTATT